>JAVRFV010000451.1:0-46560 GCA_032716605.1 Paralithodes platypus
AGCAGGGGATTGTAATGGATTTTTTTTTTATGTTTGATGGAGGTCTAGGAGGAAACTAAAAAAAAAAAAAACATATATGAAAATAAATGAATATAATCAGACCAAACCAAACGGTCTGCCTAGCCTCTTAAGATGAGTGTAAAGGGGAATACAAATAAAATGCGCGAAGTGTGGCCATAACTGAAAACACATGGCCTCTGTATTTTACCCATGAGGAGAGAGTCGGAAGGAAGGAAGCCAATAGTGGTAAACAACATTCTGAGAATACATTAGTTGTCTTCCAAGTTACCAGAGAGAGAGAGAGAGAGAGGAGAGTGTGTGTGTGGGTGTGGTGTGTGTGTGTGTGTTTGTGTGGGGGAGGGTGTTGTTTTGTGTTGTGTTGTGTGGGTGTGTGGTGTGTGTGTGTGTGGGTTTTGTGTGTTGGGGTGTGTGTACTGTGTTGGGGTGTGTGTGTGTTGTGTGTGTGTGTGTGTGGGTGGATAGTGAGAAAAGGGAGAAAGAGTGATGACAGTGAGGGTGAGGGAGAGAGAAGAGAGAGACGGACAGAGAACTAAAACAAGGGAAGGTAAGGGTATTAGAGTGAAAGACCACCCAACATAAATACAATCACATTACCAAACATAACAACTCGTATGTATCACAAACTTTCTACAACACAATAAGGTAATATCAGCTATTGCACTGGACGCAACACAGGCAGCAAAGAAATCGGGTGTCAAAATGGACCAATTTTGGTTGAAGACTTGAAGTACTATGAGAGGATGAAAGACAAGAACAATAGATGAGGAAATAGCATTGGGTTGGGCATGTTATCCCTTACCAAGAAATAAAGCGATCAAAAAATAGCATTGTGTTGGCCATGTTATCCCTTCCCAAGACATAACTCGATCAACAAATAGCATTGTGTTGGCCATGTTATCCCTTCCCAAGACATAACTCGATCAACAAATAGCATTGTGTTGGCCATGTTATCCCTTCCCAAGACATAACTCGATCAACAAATAGCATTGTGTTGGCCATGTTATCCCTTCCCAAGACATAACTCGATCAACAAATAGCATTGTGTTGGCCATGTTATCCCTTCCCAAGACATAACTCGATCAACAAATAGCATGTGTTGGCCATGTTATCCCTTCCCAAGACATAACTCGATCAACAAATAGCATTGTGTTGGCCATGTTATCCCTTCCCAAGACATAACTCGATCAACAAATAGCATTGTGTTGGCCATGTTATCCCTTCCCAAGACATAACTCGATCAACAAATAGCATTGTGTTGGCCATGTTATCCCTTCCCAAGACATAACTCGATCAACAAATAGCATTGTGTTGGCCATGTACTCCCTTCACAAGGGGGACATAACTCAGATCAACAAATAGCATTGTGGGTTGGCCAATGTTATCCCTTCCCAAGACATAACTCGATCAACAAAATGCATTGTCGTGGCCATGTTATCCATTCCCAAGACATAACTCGAATCAAACAATAGCATGGTTGTTGGCAATGTTATTCCTTCCCAAGACATAACTCGATCAACAAAATAGCATTGTGTTGGCCATGTTATCCCTTCCCAAGACCATAACTCGAGCAAAAAAGAGATTGTGTTAGGCCATGTTATCCCTTCCCAAGACATAACTCGACCATCAACAAATAGAATTGTGTGGGCCAACTGTAAGGTATCCGCCTTCCAAAGACATAACTCGACTCAACGAAAAATAGAATTGTACGTTGGCCATTTTATCCCTTCCAAGGAGCATAAAATCAGAAATCACACAATGCAGTTATGTGTTGCCACTGTTATCCCTTCCAAGACATAACAGTCTGATCAACAAATCAGCATTGTGTTGGAAATGTTATCCCTTCCCAAGACATCACTCGAATCAAAATAGCAGAAATAGCATTGTGTTGGCCATGGTATCCCTTCCCAAGGACAATTTAACTCGAATCACAAAAATAGCATTGGGTTGGCCAGGTTATCCCTTCCCAAAGACATTAACTTCGATAACAAAATAGCATTGTGTTGGCCATGTTATCCCTTCCCAAGACACTAACTCGATCAACAAAATAGCATTTGTGTTGGCCATGTTACCTCCCCTTCCAAGACCTAAACTCGATCAACAAACCCCATTTTTTATAAATATTTATCCCTTCCCAAGTCACAACTCGATCAACAATACTTTTTGTTTTTTTTTTTTTTTTTCTATGGTGGGAATTGAGGGTATTTGGCAAAGGCATAACTGCCTGATAGGCAGAGACAGTGCCTCCCCCATAGTTGAAAGAGTGACAGGGCCAAAACCCCTACAGTACCGGGGACATATTTTTGTAGCATATTCGGGCAACTATTACACGATTTTATTCAGCTCAGGAAGGACCTCTAGCAATAAAAAGGTTTCAAACTATCTCAACCAATCCTCTTAACTACCACAGATCCTTCCCAAGCTGCATATCATCATCTAAATATAGCACACGTCGCTGGTACTCAAAGGCTCAAAATAATGGGCTGGATCGTTGACACCCCCTAGACACCCCCTTCAAGATAAATTTGTACATTTTTCGGTAGAAAATGTCCCGGCCCAAGGCCGGTTTCCTCTTAAAATTTCAGGCTCGCTATCGCTCGCCAGGGAAAATTCGACACCTAAATGGTACGGCAGGTCTTAATAATGACAACAAAATGGGGCGAAAAGTTTTATAAAATCGTCAAACTAATGGGCCGAGATGTCTATAATCTAAAAAAAATGGGGGGTTCAAAACACGAGGGAGAAGGAGGTCCAGACAAAACGGTCTGCCTCTCCTTTCGTTGGACACCCTGGAGTCAGAAAAACTCAGCACAACAAACGATAAAAATTGCACTATTTAAGCCGGTATCACACGAGACGCTTTATCCTCAACACTGGTTCTGGCAGCTTACGTGCCAAACATCTACAATAATTCGGTTGCCTATATTCAACAATTGTCAGTTATTAGTTTCCGATACCAGAGCAAAAATTCCCCAGGAATGTTGCCAGAAAATGTTGATCATAGAATGTGGACTATAAAAGCTCTCATGTGATACCGGCTTTACCCCCCAAGTTTGCAACAAACACACAATCACTAGAGCAAACACGCAACACAGACGGAAAAACAACCAAAGTCACGGACACGATAACAACTTAACGTACCCCCATACAACCAAGTTTACAACACACATACCCTGGAATCAAGCAACACACAACACAAACGTAATACAAGCCAACACACACAACCAATGCTTACAACCACTCCCCCCTCACACTTTCCAACACAAACACCCACTGAATCAAAGCAACACTTAAACACCGAAACACAAGCAAACCACACGATAACAATGGATACCCTCCCAACTTTGCAACACGCGAGCCCCAACTTCTGTCATCACACCCGGGACCAACTTCTAGCATAACATTGGGTGAGCAACAGGCCAGGGTAGGAGATTACTGGATCATACTGACAGGGACAACGTTAAGGGGAGATGATTGTTGGTTTTTATGGCCACCCTTCTCCCTCAAGTTTAGCCCCACATCCTAAAATACATCACCACACTTCTGCAACACACAACACATCCTGCAACACACATCTGCAACACCCCCACACCTCTGCAACACACCCCCACACCTCTACACACACCCCCCACCACTTATACAACACAACCCACACCTCTGCAACACAACACCACACCTCTGCAACACAACCCACACTTCTGCAACACACCCCACACTTCTGACAACACACCCCACAGACTACTCACACCACCTTTTTTTTTGCAACACACACCCCACCTTTAGATACCTTTACCTTTAGATGGGTTCGCCGCTATTCTAGCGGACACCAAGGAGCGCGACGCCCCTCGTTATGGGTGTTGATTTGGTGCAGTAGACTGTTGCAAGCGACAGCTCGCTCCCTTGCGAGGATGGCCTCGTCTGGCACTTTTTGCCCAGTTCGACATCTAGGGCTCTCTTGAAGTTGCCTAACGAGATGTCTCTCCATGTCTATACTCGCCGTGGGAGTGTGTGGGAGAGACGAGGGCCTCTGTGTTATAACCAGCGCTCTCGCAGAGAGCCCATAGCACCCCTGTTATTCATCAGGGGGATTTCGCATTCCCCGCCTCTCCTATCACTGG
This sequence comes from Paralithodes platypus, assembly GCA_032716605.1. Lineage (NCBI taxonomy): Eukaryota > Metazoa > Arthropoda > Malacostraca > Decapoda > Lithodidae > Paralithodes > Paralithodes platypus. Next base: position 4,137 of record JAVRFV010000451.1, read on the forward strand.
ATTTCATGACTATCGGAGGATGGAGGATTGAAACTAAACTCTCTGCCATTTTCCACGTGTATATTAATTAGGTAACGTTCTCTTCTACGTTCCAGTGAGTACAGATTCAGTGCTCTTAAACGCTCCCAATAGTGTAGATGTTTTATCGAACTTATATGCGAAGTGAAATTTCTTTGTACACTCTCTACGTCAGTTATTTCACCTGCTTTGTATGGGGAGATTAATACGCTACAGTATTCAAGCCGCGGTCAGCACTAGAGATTTGAAGAGCGTTATACTAGGTACTTAACCGCTGGAGACCGTGTTTTTAAAACGTACGCAGAATCCAAACCGTTAGACGTTTAGCAGCACGCCACTTTGACCTGGTAATGTACTTTGAAAAACCCATATTTTCAGGGACATTAATACCCCAAGGTCTTTCACACTGTCTTTTCCGGTCTATTATGTGGTTAGATTCTGTTAAGTAAATTTGTAATTTCTTTAACACCATTATTATATCCGTAACCGTTATTAATTGGAATTTTTCCTAATTGAATGGCATGTATGTTTTTCCATGGTCCACTGGAACACTACATTCATGTCTTATGCAGTGCCGGCCCGTGTCCTCTGGTGGTTTTACGATCTTACTTAAATTGTGTTGTCATAAGCAAAAGACGACACCGTACTGTTGTATGGTGTTGGTATCTATGTCGCAAATTGGTATGAGGAACAGAAGGGGGCGATAGCACTTGTTCCTTGGGGCACATGAGCTTTTGACATCCGAAGGCTCAGATGTGACTTGGTTTAATGCTACTGATTGTTTTCGGTTTACGAGGGAAATGTATAGCAACCGTCTGATTTTCCCAGTTATACCTTTTGCTTTCAGTTTGTGGGGTATTATACCATGGTCTACATTTATCAAATGCCTTAGCAAAAATCGGTTTGTTGAAATGACATCCACGTTTTTCTTTTCTTATAGCGCTTTAAAGAATTTTGTCCATAGTGTTCCAAAAGTTGTGAGAGACATGATCTTCCCGCTCTCTGACCCCATGGTGACCGGGTGGTGTGTAGTTCATTTGTCTCCATGGAGGTTGAAATTTTTCTTCGCAAGGACTCGTTCGAAAACTTTAATGATGTGAGAGGTTAGAGCTACCGGGCGGTAGTTTTTTGGTAGGTGCTTTACTACTCCTATATGCAGTGGGGCAATTATTGCGTTTTTCAAGCCTATATGGTATGTCACCAGGGTCTAGACTCCCTCTCCGAAATAGGTTATAGCAAAGAACACCCAAAGACACCTTTGGAACGGACCTCCCCACACTGCAACACACACCCCCTTCTGCAAGACACACCCCCACACTTCTGCAACACACCCCACATGTCCTAAACTAACAGCCCCCACACTCTTCAACACACCCCACAACTTCTGCAACACCACACCCCACATCCTCTGCAAAACATCCCCACAACAAACAACAATAGGCCCAGGGAAGGTGTGGTGCGGGGAGCAGGGAAAAACTGGTGGCCAAAGTGTCATTTCCCAGGGTCCAGGCTCTCTTTATTTCGATTTTTTCCTCTCCCTGCAACTCTTCTCATCTGGAAAGTGTCTCCTCGTATTTTGGTTATTTAAGATTTACCATTTTCCTCTCTCTCTCTCTCTCTCTCTCACCATCTCTCTCTCTCTCTCTCATCTCTCTCCGCTATCGCCAAACCTACATGTCACAAAGAGTTTTTTCACCTACGTGTGGCGGACAGAGAAGAGAAAAATAGAATGAAGGAAATAAATAAAAGACCGCGAGAAAAGTGGTGGAATGAGCGACACACTAAAACGACCAATGTATAAGAAATAAGAAACATAAGAGGGAAGGCTTGACCTCTATAATGCAAGATGGGCTGCAAAAAGGTAGGGTGTATGCAATGAGGAAAAAAAAGAGAAGAGAGAGAGGAGAGCACGAAGAGATAAAAAAAAACCAAAAAAAAAAAAAACAAGGGCGAAAAAAAAGAGAGGTTGGGTCAGCTTATTGAGTGCTTTAAGATACGACAAAGTCGATGAAAGCTATTCACTTCAATACCAAAAAATGGAATAACAAAACCAAAAGGCAAAAAAATGATGTTGCAATAGATGTATAGAGAGTGGTCAAATGGAAATATAGAACTTCCGAAGCCGAGGGCGGGGTAAGAAAAAAAAAAAAAAAAAACTGTATTTTTGTGCACGTACAGTCTGTCTATATATACTGATATATATGTGGGTATGTCTGTATGTGTAGAGTATATGTATGTGTAGATATATGTATACTTTATATGTGTATATGTATGATGTGTATGTGTGTATGTGTTTATGATAGATGTCATATTATAGTTGGTTAAAGGCCAGGACGCCTAGTAAGGACCTTGCGGTCTGGTTGGTTCTAGTGTGTGCCATCTATGTAGCTCTAGTAGCTCTTTTTCATCTCTCCCCCCCGCTATTTCTTAAACCAAACCGCATAAACAATTGAGTAAAAAGAAAACAAAGAGCAGGCACAATCTGGAAAGAGAGAGAGAGGAAAAAGAGAGAGAGGAAGAGAGAAGAGAGGAGAGCGATAGAGAGATAGAGAAGGAGAGAGAGAGAGAGAGAGAGAGAGAGAGAGACGAGAGAGAGGAGAGAGAGAGAGAGGAGAGAGAGAAGAGAGAGAGACAGGGATAACAGAGAGAGAGCGAGAGAGAGAGAGAGAAGATAACAAAGAGGTGAACGTCTGTCTGCCATAAAATGATCAACACTTGTCATAGCAATATAAAGGGGTAGTGGTTATTGTTTAGTTGATTTTGTCCTTTATATATTATCATTTCAGTTTCCTTCCAAGACCTCTATCGAGCTTAAAACAAACACCTCAAGATAAATTTATACATTTTTCGGTAGAAAAATATCCCGGCCTTCTCCCAGAATTACAGGCTTGCTATCGCTTGCCAGGAAACAATCGACACCTCAATGACACGAAAGGTCTTGATAACACAAAAATGGGGCGAAAGTTCTAAAAAAATCGCCAAAGTAATGGAACGAACGTCTTACAATCTGAAAACAAATGGGGCTAAGCAAGAGGGAGACGGGGTCCAGAAAAAAATAAAAATAAATCCCCTTTAACACCCAACTTGTTTTCCAGTCTATAAATAACCAAGCAATTTTTTTGTTTACATTTAACCCTTTGAAGCTCTCATTAGACGATTGTATGCAGCTTGGGAAGTATCTGTGGGTATTGAAAGGGTAAATACAATCTCAATCAACCCTCTGACTTCCATATACCGTTACTAATCTGAATAAAATCGTATAATAGTAGCCAGAAACAGAACAGAAACGCGTATTGGAGCTTGAAAGGGTTAATTGTACCGCTTTTTTTCTTTCTAGATACACCTTCTGTGCTTTAAGGGGAGATGGTTGGTTTTTCTGGCCCCTTCCTCCCCCCCCCCCCCCCTCCCATGCTTAGCCCCATTAGATTTGAGATTTAAAGACGTTCGGCCCAGTAGTTTGTCGATTTTAAGACCTATCGCTCGCCTAAACATTAGGGAGGTGGTCCAAAAAACACCGGGTTTGCCTCCCCTTAAGAGAGGCAGGAAGGCAAGACAACAAATATTGGTTTAGTTCCTTCCATGACCTAAATTTTTGTGTCGGTCTCTTGGGCCTGCTGACTTCGTTTACCCAACAACATTTCTTAGCCAACATTTACACGCCCACGCCGCCCAGACAACATTTACACGCCCACGACGCCCAGACAACGTTTAAGGGGAAGTATTATTTGTATTCTGTATTCTGAACGTTTAACCCCTTCTGTACCGGCGACGTCCTTTTCACTTTATTCCAGTTACTATTAAGCGATTACATTCAGTTTCAAAAAGGCATTCAGCAATTCACAGGCCTCGAAATATCTCACTTAAAGGGAGGTATTTAGTTTGTTCCCTAGACCTCCATATAGCTTAAAAATACACCCCCGTGAGTCCCTTTCAAGATATATTTGTACATTTTTCGGTAGAAAAATTTCCCGGCCGAAGGCCGGTTCCTCTTAAATTACAGGCTCGCTATCGCTCGCCAGGATAAAATTGGCACCTGAAGGGGACGAAAGGTCTTAATATGGGGTGAAATTTCTTAAAATCGCTAAACTAATGGGGCAAACGTTTTATAATATCAAAAGCAATGGGGCTAAACATGAGGGAGAAAGGGGTCAAGAAAAAATCCCTCAGTGGAGATCTGCCCTTAACCCTTTTACCAACCACAGATCCTTTTTAAACTGTAATAAATCCTCTTAATATAGCTAAAATATAATTACAAAGACGTCGACGGTACAGAAGGGGTTAAAGGGAAGTATTCTTTGTATTCTGTATTTTGAACCCCCTTCGCCATCATGTTCAGCCCCATTATTTGGCAAATGTTAAGACCTTCGCCCATTTTGTTGTCAGTAATAAGAATGGTTGTGTCATGTTGGTGTCAATCTTTGCCTGGCGAGCGATAGCAAACCTTTAATAAAGGAGAGATCGGCCGTCGGCCGTGTCATTATTCTAACGAAATATATACAAATTTAACTCGAAGGGTGATCTTGGGTACGGTATGTTTTATAAAGGTTTAATAAAGGTCTATGGAGGTAACTGAAAAACAAAAATACTAAATAAATACATAAATAGACCAATAAATAAAAGCTACCCCCTTAAGCGGGGTTAGCGTCAGCATACGTGGGGTTAGGTCAAGCTGACTTAGGTTACACAGAATCAGGTTAGGCCTAGATGGGTTAAGCTCCAGTAAAATAGAAATATCTCTCTTTCTCTCTATCTATCTATCTATCTAATTTCTTCTCTCTGTCTGTCTCTCTCTCTCTCTCCCCACCCTCTCCTTTTACCTCTTCTCTCTCTAATGCAAACTGGTATAAAAGCTACATTTACTATTATTTAGCGCCGGGGATGAGAGAGAGAGAGAGAGAGAGAGAGAGAGAGAGAGAGAGAGAGAGAGAGAGAGAGAGAGAGAGAGAGAGAGAGAGAGAGAGAGAGAGAGAGAGAGAGAGAGAGAGAGAGAGAGAGATTTCTTACTTCATCCTAACCTAACTAATATTTCCCTATAGTACAGTCGCGCTAATAGGTGAAGTCTCGGCACCAAGTATGTTTTGATCAATAATTGGTATCAGCAATATCTAAGCTTCATTTCTTCATATCGAGTGAAATATGTAAACAAGTTTCTACACTTACATCAATGTTTCAACATCTGACAGACATTAATACAGCACAGAGCAAGCCAACCATAATGATAGCTGGGGAATGACTTATTAGCGCGACTGTACCTTCTATTTTAGCGCAAATGAGATAGAAAGTGAAGACAAAAAAACAGAGTGATAAACAAGGGACAATTGACCACTTGTGAGCTTCAGGCTATGAGGAAGTTGGAGCCGTAATCATCGATATTTAACAGAAATACCAGTTAAAATACACCTATACATATAACATAAAAATAACGGAAAAAAAAATATAAAAAAAAAATGAAAAAAAAAAAAAAAAAAAAAATACAATGAACAAAACGAAATATATACAGTACATCACAAACAAGTGGACAAATAATAGACCAGATAGAAAAGCAATGGGGTGCTAGGAGTAACATAACATAAAATTAAGGACAGGGTAAAAAAAAAGAGAAAAAACATATGAAATAAATGAAGTGCAGAAAAGTGTAAACAAAATATGACGTGCAAATAAAGGACACGAAATATTATAACAAAAAAACACCACCCATCCGTCCATATGCTCAGGACCAATCCCCATTGTTCCTATTGTTATTATTAGTTTCTATTTTATTCTATTTTATTTTTTCTTGGGGGTGGCCGACTCAAGACAGAGCAAGAACAGGGAAAACACAAAACACAACAATATATAAGAAGAAAGGGCGGAAGGGCCAACAAAGGCTAAAGAGATGAGGGAATGAGGACCCAAAATGGCGGAAATAAGTGAGGATGGGAAAGTGATGAAAGACCGGGAGGATGGGAGGGTGGGGTGGAGGAGGAAGTGAGGAAAACGAGAAGTTAGTGACAGAAGGAGATTACGGGATGATGAGAGAGAGAGAAGAGAGAGAGAGAGGGAGAGAGAGAGAGAGAGAGATGGGAGAGGAGAGAGAGAGAGAGAGCAAATGAACAAACAGTGGTGTGAGAAAGAGTAATAGATAGATAGATAGATAGATAGATAGATGGATATATAGATAGATAGAGAGAGGGGGGGGGGGGGGGCTGGCGGAGTATGGTGACAACAATGTGATAATGTAGAGAAAGTATAATATGGTTCGCGAAAGAGGAGGAGGAGGAGGAGGAGGAGGAGGAGGAGGAAGGGACGTTAGAGAAGAAAAATGGTGATCAGTAGGAGCAGGAGGAGGGAAAAGAAGTAAGGTGGAATGAGCAGAGAGTAGAGAGGAATTATAGGCTAGCTATATATATATATATATATATATATATATATATATGTATATATATATATGCGCCATAAGAAGGGAAATACATATAATACGGAGAGAGAGGAGAATGGATTAGTGAAATAGGAGAGGGATAATTAAGAATAGAATAAAGGAGAGGGGAAGGAAAAATATATGAGGGAGGAGGAGGGGAGGCAAAAGACGATAATGAAGCTAATCTCTTGTAATGAGTTGAAGGCAGTGACGTGACGGGGAGAGAGAGGGGAGAGAGAGAGAGAGGAGAGATGAGAGGAGAGGAGAGAGAGAGAGAGAGATAGAGAGAGAGAGAGAGAGAGAGAGAGAAGAGAGAGAATCAGAATATGCATTGATTCTCACGAGGCTGCTTGTACCTACTCTACTAAAGCTATTATGAATACCTGATCTACCTAAACTATATGTAAGAGAAAAAGAACAGCTAATAAAGGGTAAAAGGGTGGGGTGGGGTGGGGTGGGGTGGTGTGGTGTGGGGTCAGGTGGGATGTGGTGGGTGGGGTGGGATGGAGGTGGGATGTTGGTGGGGTGGAAGCAGGTGGGGTGGTAGTGTGGGGTGGGATCAGGTGGGGGTGGCGGTGGTGTTGGGCGCAGTGGGATGGGGTAGTGTGTGGCGGGGTAGGGAGCTGCCCGGCAGGTGTTGCGCAATGGGGTGTGGGATGGTGGGTGGCGAGGTGAGGTGTTGCACGATGGGGGGATGTGTGTTGGAATGCGTGGTGTATTGTGTTAATTAGTTAGTTAACATAGGACTTCAGAGGCTATCAACCCTTCTAGATTATTAAGCCAGCACACCGAAAGTCAAGAATAGCGTCAGGACTAGAGCCCCTTTTCGACAACTCCAGTGAGTAGGTGTGGTGAAGTGTTGCGGGGTGCAACTGCGCGGGAGTTAATGCGCGGTGGGATGTGAGGTAGCGGGCATAGAGTTTATCTATTATCTATGGTAGCGGGTGTGTTGAGGGGTGGGGGTGTGTGTTGAGGGGTGGGGGGGGGGGGGGGGGTGGGGGGGGGGGTTGCAGGGTGGGGTGGGGGGTGTGTTGCAGGGTGGGGTGGAGGAGTGTGTTGTGGGGTGGGGGGGATGTGTTGTGGGGAGGGGTGGAGGCGTGTGTTGCGGGGTACGGACCTGCGCAGCTGGGTGTTGCGCGGTGGGATGTGAGGTAGCGGGATGTGTTGCGGGGTAGGGTGGAGGAGTGTGTTGTGGGGTGGTGTAAGGTGGGGTGGAGGACGAGGAGTGTGTTGCGGGGTACGGACCTGCGCAGCTCGGTGTTGCGTGGTGGGATGTGAGGTAGCAGGATGTGTTGCGGGGTAGGGTGATGTGTTGAAGGGTGGAAGAATGTGTTGTGAGGTGGAGTATGACAATTATACTATAGTCTATACCTCATATACTAAATAATAAAGTATCACGTAATTATAGTTGAGGAACATCCTATATTGTATATGTGTTTATTATGTAGGTATATCCAATATTGTATATGTGTTTATTCTGTACGTATATGTGTAGGCCAATATAATATTATGTAGTAAATGCAATAATGACCTTGGTCACGAATATCTCTAACTTACGCAAAACATGATCTTAGTCCATCATATATCTAATCACTCACAATTACGCTCAAACTCCTCTAGAGTAAACTATGTTATAAAAAAACGAACGCATTCAGGTGATAATGGGCATTGGTGTGAAAGCATGGCGTAAACGACGAAGACCGAGATAACTTAGTACTTCATATTTATTTATCTATATACCCACCATCCATTGCTATAATACCTCAATATATCAACAAATGAAGTCAGGAATAATTAAGCATTGCCATCACATCGATAATATATGAAGTAACAGAGAGGTTATTAAGAGGCACAACGGAAGGGAGGAGGATGCTGATAACGATGGCGGCGGGCAACAAGATTCTCAATGCAATTTTTACCTTGTCCTTGGTGGCGATCGCAGGCTCCCATTATCCCTCCCGATACTCCAGTGACCCACGGACACCCCATAAAGCGCCGATGGACGCCGCAGATAGCCGATAAACACCGCAAACCCGCCGCAAACAACACGAGAACACAGAGAGCAAGAGAAACGTGCGTCGCCAAAGTTAGTCTAGAGGCGGAAAGAGACGGTGAGGTTCAAAGGGGCGGAGCCTAATCTGTGACGTCACGGAGTCAGATCATGACAATGTTTACATCTTGCGCACGGGGCTTTAATTACTATACGCACGAATGGATACCCAAACCATTCGTAATTCAACTAGATCAAGGTGTTACCTAATTATAATATACAATTCACATGATTAACGCCGATTTATATTATTGGATTGATGTAAAACGATTCTAGCCATCCGTTTTTGTCTGACATGATAAGTTGGATGTCACCTCGTGTGCCTTCCTCCGTAAACTCCCCTCCTCCTTCCTTGCCCACATCTTTACACCTCCCTCCTCCTCCCTACTCCCCCTCCTCCTTCCTTCCCCCCTTTTCCCTCCTCCTCTCTCCACCCTCATCTTTACTCCCCCCTCCTCCCTCCTCCTCCTTCCTTCCTTCCTCTTCCCTACTCCCATCCCTCCTCCTGAAGTGAATGGCCTGAAAAATAGAACTACTGATATTCATAATAATAATAATTCACTATAATTATTATTATTATACTTACTGTTTTAAATTGTACTTGTATTACTATATTGATGTAGCCTACTATAATTGTACTTGTATTACTATATTGATGTAGCCTACTATAATTTGTACTTGTATTACTATATTGATGTAGCCTACTATAATTGTACTTGTATTACTATATTGATGTAGCCTACTATAATTGTACTTGTATTACTATATTGATGTAGCCTACTATAATTGTACTTGTATTACTATATTGATGTAGCCTACTATAATTGTCTAGCTAATATCTACAATTTACAAGTCGCCAAAATGTAGGTAGCTTGGTGTATCCATGGGTATAATTAAAAAGTAATAAATTAGTTTGCCCGAAGGGTGTGAATATCTGCTAAGTGCCCCCAGGTGGGCTGAGGGCGGTCCGGTTTCCTCGTTAAGAGAAAATCTGGCCGTTTTCCAGCCCACTGGGGATTGGCAGGGATTAACTACCAGCCCTTGTCTCCTAAACACAGGATGTCATATACAGTCATTTGGTTGTTTTTCTGTATGCATTTATGTAGGGTAAATATTGATTTGTATATATATATATTACAATATAGACTGGGGGGAAGAAAGTCCAATCATCTTCAGCCTTTTGAGTCTCCGTGTATATACATACCTGTATGCAACATTTGTATATCCTGTATTTATACCAACTTAATAAAATACTCAAATCAAATCAAATCAAATCCCTCCTCCTCTCTCCACCCTCCTCTTTCCTTCCCCCCTCTTCCCTACTCCCATCCCTCCTCCCTAACTCCCCACCTCTTCTCTCCACCCTCCTCCCCATCTCCTCTCTCCACCCTCCTCCTTCCTCCCTCGCTCCCCACCTCCTCCTTCCTCCCCCCTCTTCCCTCCTCCCTAGCTCCCCACCTTCTCTCTCTCCCTTCCTCCTTCCTCCTCCCTACTCCCATCCCTCCTCCCTATCTCTCCACCTCCTCTCTCCACCCTCCTCCTTCCTCGGCCTTCCTCCATATTCCCCTCCCTCCTCCCTCGCTCCCCCCCTCCTCCCTCAGTTCCCACCTCCTCCTTCCTCCATCCCTCCTCCCTAGTTCCCATCCCTCCTCCCTAGCTCCCCACCTCCTCTCTCCCCCCTCCTCCTCCTTCCTCCCCCCTCCTCCCTAGCTCCCCACCTCCTCTCTCCTCCCTCCTTCCTCCCCCTCCTCCCTCCCACCTCCTCTCTCCCCCCTCCTCCTCCTTCCTCCCCCCTCCTCCCTAGCTCCCCACCTCCTCTCTCCCCCCTCCTCCTCCTTCCTCCCCCCTCCTCCCTAGCTCCCCACCTCCTCTCTCCACCCTCCTCCTTCCTCCCTATTCCCGTCCCTCCTCCTCCTTCTTCCCCCTTCCTCCTTCCTCCCCCTTCCTCCTCCCAACCTATCTCTCTCAGTGCAGTCACCAACCGTAAAGCCGGTATCACACGAAATATATCCTCAACACTAGTCTGGCAGCTAATGAGGTCAACATATAAAATATTTCCTTTGCCTAAATTCATCTATCATCAGTCTAGTTTCCTATACCAGTGCAAAATATTCCAGAAATGTTGCCAGAAACATATTGATCGTAGAATGTTGACAATAAAAGCTCTCGTGTGATACCAGCTTAAGGGGGTCACCTGCTTTTTGTTTCTCCTTTTCTCTGGCTTGCATTCATTCGGCCCCATTCAGCCTGCTGTTTTAAGACGCTTATCCCCATCCAGGCGTCGATTTATACCTGGCGAGCGATAGCGAGCCAGCATTGTATGAAGAAATCCGGCTTCGCCGGAGACATTTTTCTATCGAAAAATGTACAAATTTAGCTTGCTGTCAAAACAAAACATATATATATATGCTACCGCTCTCCAGGAAAATATTGACACCTGGATGGGGGTAAACGTTTTAAAACAGTAGGCTGAATGGGGCAAAATGTATACAACCCAGAGAGAGGGAAAAAACGAGGTGGGTTTGTTTTTCTAGATCCCCTTCTCCCTCATATTTAACCCCATCCTTTTTCAGATTTTAAGATGTTTGCCCCATTAGTTTGCAGATTAGTTTGTGAAAGTGAGAAAGTGTGAAAATATGAAAATGAAATGTACGAGAATGATAAAGCGAGAGAATATGAAAGTGATCAATTGAATAAGTGTGAAAATATGAGTGAGAAAGTGTGAAAATATGAAAGTGAGAAAGTGTGAAAATATGAAAGTGAGAAAGTGTGAGAATATGAAAGCTAGAAAGTGTGAAAATATAAAAATTAAATGTCTGACAGTGAGAAACTGTGAAAATATGAAAGTGAGAAAGTGTGAAAGCGAAAAAGTGTGAAAATATGAAAGTGTGAAAGCGAGAAAGTGTGAAAATATAAAAGTGTGAAAGTGTAAAAGTGAGAAAGTGAGAAAGTGTGAAAACGAGGTCCGAGACAGCAATCTGGGGGATGGAAGGCGAGGGCAAGTTTGTTCAGGGGACAGATACAGTGCTTTAAAGTTCTCCGACACACACAACCACACACACACACGAACGAACGAAGGAAGGAACGAAGGAAAAACATGAGGAAGAAAGAAAGGAATCCAAGGAGTAACGAAGGCCTGTTGAGCGAGAGAAAAAAATACAATGAACAGAAAACGGAATAAACAGACGAACAAAGAAGACGGAAGAGATAAACAGAATAATAACAGAAAACGGAATAAAAGACCAACAAAGGAGGCAGAAGAGATAAAAATAATACCAACAGAAAACGTAATAAACAGAGGAACAGAGAAGGCGGAAGAGATAAACAGAAAAATATATTTATCTAAATCAAATTCAGAGGTGGAAGTGTGTTAGTGTCCATCTCACGCTGTGCTCTCTCTCTCTCTATCTCTCTCTCTCTCACACTCACACACATTCTCTCTCTCTCTCTCTCTTATTAATATCGACTGTTTGGATAATGTATCGAAGATTGTAATCTAACCCAAATACAAGTAGATTTTACTTTTCGTACAGAGAAACTCTAGAAGTAAAAGGATAAAAGATAATCTCAATTTTTGTTTAACTCTGATAGGTTCCTAATAAACAGAAGAAAATCGTCTGCGGGTAGTTAGAGTAAAACACAGATTGGAATTGTTTGATCTGCATGAAAAAGACTGACAAGAAACAATGAGTACCGGTATGGCAAAACAAAAAAATATAAATACATAAATAAATTATATTCTATTCTATTCTATATACTCAGGCCCAATCCACACTTTTCATATTTTTTGTTATTTTTTTTCCCCTCTTTTCCTTTTTGTTTGGGGTGTGGCCGACTCAAGACAGAGCCAGAATAGGGACAACACAACATAAAACAATGAACACACAAAAATAAAATACAAATTCACACACATCTAGGTCATCCAGGAGAAGACCCAGAGACCCGGGTCACCAAGGTCCCTCCAGCACTTTCCCGGCCCCTGACCACCCGGAGAGGTTCCGATCTCGGCAGGCAGACATGCAGCAGAGCGAAACATATATATATATATATATATATATATATATATATATATATATATATATATATATATATATATCCCCCTGGAAGCGTATTAGTGGAATTACACAAAACTTACGATCCGCAAAATTTCTTAGCCATTTCCTTTAGTCTATTCTGCACAATTGACGGATTTGAATGGTGTCATGTAAAAGCCAACCAACCAATCAGGAAACCCAACCAATCAACTAGCAAACCCAACCAATCAACACACTAACAAACCATCCAATCAACAAAACAACAAACCTATCAACCAACCAACTAGAAACTCCAAACAATCAATGGACTAACAACCCATCCAAGCAACCAACTAGAAGCTCCAAACAATCAACGGACTAACAAACCATCCAATCAACAAAATAAGAAACCAATCAACCAACCAACTAGAAAACCCAAACAATACAAAAACACACTAAACAAAATCCAACCAACCAACCCAACGTGATAAACAACAACAAACGTCTCCAAGTCCTCCATAAAAAACGTATCCAGATTCTCCATAAATAAAACGTCTTCAGGTTCTCCATCCAGCAAGAAGCAAAAAATCCCCCCCCCCCCTCCCCCCAACGCCCACCCGACCACGCTGTCACGGCTACATCAAGACAAGCTAGCGGGCGTGACGAATTTCCCTTTCATGGTGGATCGCCCTCAATTTCATCGCTGGGGAGGGGTTGGGGGGGGGGAAGAGCTGTGGTTTGTTTTGATCTGAGTGTGAGGGGTGGTGGTGGTATACGGGTCTCTGTCAGTCTCTCACTCTCACTCACATTCTCTCTCTCTCTCTCTCTCTCTCTCTCTCTCTCTCTCTCTCTCTCTCTCTCTCTCTCTCTCTCTCTATAAGTAACTTTAATCATCATACATTCTGAACTTAACCTACTATACGTCGGGCCAGATAATGTTAAATATATTCCATTCGAGGCAGCCCCAGCTAAGAAGATCATCTTTACACATACCTAAGGTAATCTGCCTCGACTTAGGGGGGTCACCGTTTTTTTTTTTCTTTCTCTCCTTTCCTCTCTTTCCCTGGCTTGTATCCATTTGGCCCCATTCAGCCAACTGTTTTAAGACGTTTATCCCCATCCAGGTGTCGATTTTTTATCGCTCGCCAGCATCGTATGGAGAAATCCGGCTTCGCCGGAGAAATATTTCTATCGAAAAATGTACAAATTTAGCTTGCTGTCAAAACAAAAATATATATGCTGGCTCGCTACCGCTCGCCAGGAAAATATTGACACCTGGATGGGGGTAAACATCTTAAAATACTAGGCTGAATGGGGCCAAATGGATACAAGCCAAAGAGAGAGTGAGAGAAAGATAAAAAAGGCGAGGTGGGCTCCCTTAACCAGCTCTGACTAGGCTGACCATACCCATCTCCATGTTATGCAGTCTCTAGAAGCGGCGGTAGTCTGGACGTAACCAAAATAATAAACGCCTTCAACCTTCATATACGCAGTCATATATCTCCCACAAATCTCCCAAGCTTATTCTTTCTCTCTCTCTCTCTCTCTCTCTCTGTGTGTGTGGGTGTGACCATGTACTGCTGGCTTGCAATTTTATGCATATACCCACCCACACACACACACACACACACACACACACATACACTCAAGAATGAAAACACACTTATTATACAGCTATAAACACACACACACATACACTCAAGAATGAAAACACACTTATTATACAGCTATAAACACACACACACACACACACACACACACACACACACACACACACACACACACACACACACACATACACTCAGGAATGAAAACACACTTATTATACAGCTATAAACACACACACACACACACACACACACACACACACACATACACTCAAGAATGAAAACACACTTATTATACAGCTATAAACACACACACACACACACACACACACACACACACACACACACACACACACATACACTCAAGAATGAAAACACACTTATTATACAGCTATAAACACACACACACACACACACACACACACAGCCCGTAGCCTAGTAGGTAGAGCTCTCGTCTCACACACGAGGGGTCGGGGGTTCAATCCCGTCCGGGCGGAGACAAATTGGGCTTGTCTCCTTTCATGTGTTAGCCTCAGTTCACCTAGCTGTAAATAGGTACCTGGAATAAGTGGACGACGTTGTGACGTCCCATCTGGGGTTGGCAAAAATGGTACAAGGCGAGATGGGTATCATATGGTTCACCTAAGCTGATGGCTACCTAAGCCTTCGGGCGAGACGGTACCGTCTATAGTGAGAACGGTACCATACAGATCCACCCTAAGCCTTCGTTTCCGATGTCGCCAATTGGCTAAAAATACAGACTACACACACATCCACAGCCATTCCAACGATACATATAACACCTACACATATAAGAGGCGGGAAATAACGAGCATGCTCACTCCCGCAATACAACTAGAGTAAGTACAACTAGAGTAAGTACACACACACACACACACACATTACGAAGCAGTAATAATAAATTGCTTATAACTGCTGGTAAATATCAGAATATTAGTCAATAAAATCGTATTTGTGGAAATTGTGAGGCTGGTAATGTTGGTGAGGAATACCATGTATTTTGTATGCGTCAAAATGGTGATATTGCTAGTTTGAGATATCAGTATATTCCAAGTTACTTTACAAGTAGACCAACTCATTTCAAGTCCAAGCTTTTGATGCAAAAACAAAAATAATTTTAATGTACGGAATAAGTTAGCAATTTTTTTTTTTAGAGCTGTGTTTGGTATTTTTAGATAAAATTAGTATTATTATTTTGTAGTATGTATTGAGGAGCTGTGCTCCATACTTTTTTTGTAAATGTCTGAGCCAAATAAAAATATTATATTATATTATATTCACACACACACACACAGACAGATAGACACACACAAACACGCCAACAGCTCATCCATTCACTACTCTTGCAAACATTCTCATATACCCATTTCCTGTAATTACCATGCACTAATGTCCTAATTAACACTCACCGCCAACCTAATTATATGCCGAGTCATTAAAATGATATGGATACATTAGAAGACAGATTCAAAAATCATCCCCAAGTTCCCCCTTTTAGACAAATGTGTACATCTTTCGGTAGAAACATTTCTCTGCCGTAGACCGGTTCCTCGTCAATAACAGCCAGGATATAATCAACACCTAAATGGCACAAAAGCTTTTACAATCGCCAAACTACTGGGGTCAACGTCTTAAAATCTGATAAGTAATGGGACTAAGCATTAGGGGAGAAGGCGGTGCAGATAAAAGCCAACAAACAAACCTCCCCTTATAAAAACCTATAGTTATTATTTATTACAGCGGTAAATGAGTCTATCCCGGCTGTCCACCGCAGAAGGACGTACCGGTACAGTCTATCCCGGCTGTCCACCGCAGAAGGCGGTGCAGATAAAAGCCAACAAACAAACCTCCCCTTATAAAAACCTATAGTTATTATTTATTACAGCGGTAAATGAGTCTATCCCGGCTGTCCACCGCAGAAGGACGTACCGGTACAGTCTATCCCGGCTGTCCACCGCAGAAGGACGTACCGGTACAGTCTATCCCGGCTGTCCACCGCAGAAGGACGTACCGGTACAGTCTATCCCGGCTGTCCACCGCAGAAGGACGTACCGGTACAGTCTATCCCGGCTGTCCACCGCAGAAGGACGTACCGGTACAGTCTATCCCGGCTGTCCACCGCAGAAGGACGTACCGGTACAGTCTATCCCGGCTGTCCACCGCAGAAGGACGTACCGGTACAGTCTATCCCGGCTGTCCACCGCAGAAGGACGTACCGGTACAGTCTATCCCGGCTGTCCACCGCAGAAGGACGTACCGGTACAGTCTATCCCGGCTGTCCACCGCAGAAGGACGTACCGGTACAGTCTATCCCGGCTGTCCACCGCAGAAGGACGTACCGGTACAGTCGCGGTAAGGTTTCTGCTGCAAGGTACAACACAAGACAAACATATCACTTAGGGGGACATGATTCACTTTTTGGTCGATTATTTCACATATTTATTATGTTTCTAGTTCCCTCCCTAAACCTCCATCAAACTTATGTTTCTAGTTCCCTCCCTAAACCTCCATCAAACTTATGTTTCTAGTTCCCTCCCTAAACCTCCATCAAACTTATGTTTCTAGTTCCCTCCCTAAACCTCCATCAAACTTATGTTTCTAGTTCCCTCCCTAAACCTCCATCAAACTTATGTTTCTAGTTCCCTCCCTAAACCTCCATCAAACTTATGTTTCTAGTTCCCTCCCTAAACCTCCATCAAACTTAAAAAAACAACCCCAGGATCCCCCGTCAAGATAAATGTGTAAATTTTTCGGTACAAAAAAAATCCCGGCCAAAGGCCGGTTACTCCTATAATTACAGGCTCGCTATCGCTCGCCAGGAAAAAATTGACATCTAAATGGCACGAAACGTCAAAATATTGTAAACGAAAGGTGTGAAAAAAGTCTTAAAATCACTAAACTAATGCACCGGACGTCTTAAAATCTCCAAACTAATGGGGCTAAACACGCGGGAGAAGAGGAGCCAGAAAACCGGCCCATCTCCCCTAAGTTATATATTTTTGTATAGTCCACAAATAAGTATATGAGTCCAATCGCCATAGAACCAAAGTCAGATTATCATGCAACTAAAAGTACATTCCACAACACCTGTCCAACCATCAGAAAAAAAGAAAAAAAAATGTCTCCCAGAATCAGTCTTTCCCCCTTCCTATGACTTAAATTGCTTCAAACTCCGTGTGTCCAGACATTTTGGCTCGAACGTCCCTTGATGTTGTCCCTGTCACTCTTTCAACTCTGGGGGAGGCATTCTCCACAGGCAGTTCTGACTTAAAAAAAAAAAATTACGATGGAATTATTTTAGTAAGAGGGTGCACTAAAAAAAAGTAAACTGCACATCACCCCAAAACATAAGAGAAAAAGAAGAAGAGGTTATGGAGGTAAATGTTGAAACAGATGGATATGAACGTTAATTGTTATAGGATAGTAGCTTACATAATTATGTACACTCGGTCCAAAAAGTATCTGCACCCCTACGCTGATTATCTGGTGTGTACGGATCGGTAATATATATAGGTCGTAGGTAGTAGGTCTAAGGTAGGTAGTAGTATAGATGGGTATAGCTGTAGGTAGAGATGCCAACCCTACCGAGCTGTACACACCAGATAATCAGGGGTGCAGATACTTTTTGGACCGAGTGTACACATACATATACATACGCTTTAACTGATTCCCTTACAAATTTACTCTGATCAACAACCTTCTCTTAAGCCTGGGATAGGGTATATATTTTTGGTCGATTAATTCATACCGGTATATTTATTATTTTTTAAGTTTCTTCCCTAGACCTCCATCAAACTTAAACAAAACTCCATTAGATTCCCCTTCTAGATTAATTTGTAAATTTTTCGGTAGAAAAATTTCCTGGCTCCAAAATTACAGGGTCACTATCGTTCACCAAGGAAAAAATCGACACCTAAATAGCATGAAAGGTCCCAATATTGACCAAGAAATGGGGTGAAAGGTCTTAAAATCAACAAACCAATGGGGCAAACCTCTTAAAATATGAAAACTGATGGGGCTAAACATGAGGGAGAAGGGGGACCAGAAAAACTACCCATCTCCCCTTAACAATCTGAGTTATTATCTACTAGACCAATAAATGCGTACGGTGGCGCTAATAAGTCATGTGCCAGCTGTCATTACGTTTGGCTTGCTATGTGCTGTATTAATGTCTGTCAGATGTTGAATAGGGTGGGTAAGTGTAGGGCGGACATGGTGGTATAATCTCAACCAACAAGAAGAAAGCATGTGTAAATATTGCTGATACCAATTATGGATCAAAACATAGTTGGTAACGGGACATGATTTATTAGCGTGACTGTACGGTCGCACTAATAAGTCAATACCCAGCTGTCATTACGTTTGGCTTGTTTTGTGCTGAATTAATGTCTGTTAGATGTTGATCTAATTGGGTGGGTAAGTGTAAGGACATGTTTGTATATTTCATTCGATATGAAGAAATGAAGCTTAGATATTGCCGATACCAATTATTGATCAACACATACTTGGTACCGGGACATGACTTATTAGCGTGACTGTACCTTCCATATGTCGTCTGCCGCAGAAGGACACGACAACAAATACTTTATTACCAACTTCCGCTCCACCACGGTACACAAGTTAGGAGGGGAAAACAAATTACCTTTACCCCCTGAGTGCCAGGTCCGTATATATACGGACTAGGGTCTTGTCACGCCCAGTGCCAGGTCCGTATATATACGGACTGTCACTAGGGTCTTGTCACGCCCAGTGCCAGGTCCGTATATATACGGACTAGGGTCTTGTCACGCCCAGTGCCAGGTCCGTATATATACGGACTAGGGTCTTGTCACGCCCAGTGCCAGGTCCGTATATATACGGACTAGGGTCTTGTCACGCCCAGTGCCAGACCGTATATATACGGACTAGGGTCTTGTCACGCCCAGTGCCAGGTCCGTATATATACGGACTCGCCGAAAAAAACGTAGCAGCGAAACGACTGCACCTATGGCTTTCATATTTCTACCACATGTACCTTACCCTTCTGGCTTCTTGCCACCACCAACACAACCCCCTCCCCCCACCCACTCGCTGACTATTGGTCGCCTCACAAGGAAAAAAACGGAAAATCTGTGGCGGCGAAACGACTGCACCAATCGGTTCCATATTTGTGTGACAAGTCCCTTACCCTTCTGCCTTCCCCCCACCACACCCCCAACCGCCTCCCACCACCCACTTCCAGCGTATCCGTACGAAGAAAATGAAAAAAAGGAAAATCCGTGGTGGCGAAACTACCTCACCAATCGGCTTCATATTTGTAACACGAGTCAATTACGCTTCTACCTTCCCCCCACCATCCCCCAAACCACCCTCCCACCACCCTCCTACCTATACGTTCCGATACCATAAAAGTCGATGACTTACTCTGAAAATGTCATCTACATTCGGGACCATCGGGGACCTGATTTCTGGCGAAAATGGACAAGGGTGTTTTGTTTACCATTATCCTTCCTTTCTCACCCAACTTGATAGATTTAGCCAAAAAAATAAAAATAAAAAATCCTCTGGCACTGGCAGATGCATATGGTCAATAATTGTCTGGCACTCTGCCGGTTATTAACTTAAGGGGGGTCACCAGGTTTTTGTATCTTTCTCTCCTTTTCTCTCTTTCTCTGGCTTGTATCGATTTGGCCCCATTCAGCCAACTTTTAAGGGGACCCACCTCACTGTTTTACTCTTTCTCTCCCTCTCTCTTACTGTTTTAAGATGTTTATCCCCATCCAGGTGCTGATTTCTTCCTGGCGAGCGATAGCGAGCCAGCATTGTATGGAGAAATCCGGCTTCACCGGAGAAATTTTTCTATCGAAAAATTTGCAAATTTAGCTTGCTGTCAAAACAAATATATATGCTGGCTCGCTACCGCTCGCCAGGAAAATATTGACACCTGGATGGGGGTAAACGTCTTAAAACAGTAGGCTGAATGAGGCCGAATGGATACAATCCAAAGAGGGAGGGAGAGAAAGAGTAAACAAGCGAGGTGGGTCCCCTTAAAAGTTATACAAACAATATTTATAAGCCTTACTTTCGCTTTCAAGTTTCTACGTTATATAAAAGAACGCTTTGCTTTGTTCTTTTTCCAAAATATATATTTATTAAGAAGTGAATACCGGACCCTACAAACACATTATGACGCTGACTCAGTTGCAGTAGAGGTGCCATACTAAATCTCAAATTATTATTTGTTTTATATATATACTAGCAGGGGTACCCGGCGTTGCCCGGGTAATCACCATAATCACCATCACTACTACCACCACTACTACTACCATAATCACCATCATCAATCACTACTACCACAATCATCACAATACTACTACTACTACCATAACCTCCCTGTGCCTCATTAAACGGCGACCTCGATTTCGGCCGCTAAATGACCTCCGATTTTGGATCTGACCTCATCCGTACCCCCATTTTGGGGGGCTGCGAACAACTTTCGTTCCATACAGCTTTTCGATTGGAGGCCTCCTTCTGCCCCAAACGGCCATTTTTGTTTAAACCAAAAGCGAATTTTCCGATTTCGCGCCCATTTTCTCCATCCCTTTCACCCTGGGGAATTCTATTTGTTCACTAAAACCTGCCTAGGGACCCCCTTACTATGCATACCAAGTATGAACGCTCTAGCTTAAAATTGTGGCCATGCATAAAGAACACACACAGACACAGACAATCGAAAATATTATATATATATATATATATATATATATATATATATATATATATATATAATATTATAGTCGACACAGATGAAATTATGTAAGAAATGCTACCGTTGTTGTCAAAGTGACTAGTGTTATTAATAGAATGCATTTGAGCAAATAGTATTTTTCAATAAAAATCATAGTCCAAGAAATTCCTTAAGGGGGGGTCACCTGCTTTTTGTTCTCTCCTTTTCTCTCTTTTTCTGGCTTGTATCCATTCGGCCCCATTCAGCCTACTGTTTTAAGACGTTTATCCCCATCCAGGTGTTGGTTTCTTCCTGGCGAGCGAAAGCGAGCCAGCATTGTATGGAGAAATCCGGCTTCGCCGAAGACATTTTTCTATCGAAATATGTACAAATTTAGCTTGCTGTCGAAAACATATTAAACAAAATTCGACACCTGGAAGGGGGGGGGGGGGGAACCGTCTGAAAACAGTAGGCTGAATGTATATAACCCAGAGAGAGAACGAAACAAACGAGGTGGGCTCCCTTAACTACTAACTCTTTCCGCGAGACACCAATTAAAGCTCGTAAACGTAAGCCTCCGTCCCACTGGAAAAATCCGAGGGCCCCTTATATGTGAGGAGACTGAGGACCCATTAGTTAATTGGTGGTAGACAATGATGCAGACTCAAGGATAACGCCTGCATCCACTCAACCAACTCCTACAACTAGTATTGGCAACATGTTTTACGGAACATATATTTCCCTAGACCCCCTTCAAGATTTAAAAAATAAAATAATAATATATACGGTATATATAAAATTAAAGATAAAATCCTGCCATGATCCTCGTTCAGATGATAAAAGAGAAGATATATTCGGTCCTCGCACACCCCTTTAACTAAATGTGTACATTTATTGGCAGAAAAGTGCTTAGGCCGGAGGCCTGTTTCTTCTCAATTCCAGGCTCGTTATATTGATTGCCATGAAAATGTCGTCACCAGGATTAGGCAAACATAAATAAATATATAAATATATAAATGTAGATAAATATATAGAATTAATAACTAAACAAGAATAAAAAAAATACATCACGATTACAAAACAAATAAAAATAAAACACTACAAAATCAAATAAAATGAAAAGCTCTTATAATGGTCAAACTAATGGGTGTAAATGTAAGCAGTAACTAAGGAAGAATACTGCATCCCATTATTTGTGAGGGCCCCATTAGTTAATTGGTGGTGTGGAATGACGCCTGCACTCTTTCCCTTATTGTCGGGAGCTTGCCAAGGAATACAAGCTAAATGGATTATTCTTTCTTGTTACTTGTGCAGATTGGTAGTGGTTTAGTATGTTTCTTCTATCTATCTATCTATTGCCTGACGCCGTGATCCCCGAAGGGGTGGCCACGAACGAACCGCCCCCATGCACCTCTGTCCCCAGTCAGTCGACGCCCCTCCTCCCAACTGGTACTGGTTGAGTGCTACTGGTTGAAATGGTCTACTGGTTGAGTAGTCCGGTCACCAAATTTAAAACAACCTTTCTGTTTTGTTTGAAAAGTACGTTTAGCCGTTGCAAACCTTATGATGATTTAGAATTTGGCTTCTACAGGACGCCTTTAATATCATCGGAGGAAGCCTTTGTCATGGTGAATATTTAAGGGGAGATGGGCAGTTTTTTGGTCTATTAACCCCTTATGTACCGGCTACGTCTGTTTAACTTGATTCTGGCTTCTAATAGACGATTTTTTGCAGTTTAAAATGGGCCTCCAGCAATTTACAGGTCCGACGTATCTCTCTTAACCCTTTTTACTACCACTGATCATTCCCAAACTGCACAAAATCGTCTAAACATAGCTACAATACAATCGAAAAGACGTCGCCGATACAGAAGGGTTAATTCATATATTCCATTATTTCCTAGCTTCCTCGTTAGATCTCCATCAAGCTTAGAAAAACACAACCTAGACCCCCCTTCAAGATAAATTTGTACATTTTTCAGTAAAAAAAATGTCCCGGCCAAAGGCCAATTCCTCTTCAAATTTCAGCCTCGCCATCGCTCACCAGGAAAACAAAATCGACACCTAAATGGCACTAAAGGTCTTAAAATTGACAACAAAATGGAGCGAAAGGTGTTAAAATCGCCAAACTAATGGGGTGAACGTCTTATAATCTCCAGACCAATGTGGCTTAACACGAGGGAGATAGGGGACCAGACAAACGACCCACCTCCCCTTAAGTTGTGTTACAGTTCCCCAGAGCTACGTTCAACTATTACGAGGGAGATAGGGGACCAGACAAACGACCCACCTCCCCTTAAGTTGTGTTACAGTTCCCCAGAGCTACGTTCAACTATTATAATCACCTTTGTGCACTCACCTTTTCCTGATCCCCTTTCTCCCTCGTGTTAAGCCTCATTTGTTTTGAGATTAGAAGACGTTTGGCCCATTAGTTTGGCGATTATAACACCCTTCGCCACATATCGTTGTCAAATTTAAAACCTTTCGTGCCATTTAGGTGTCAATGTTTTCCAGGCCAGCGATAACATCCTGATTTATTTTAGAGGAATAGGCCTTCGGCCTGGAAATTTTTCTACCGAATAATGTACAAATTTATCTTGAAGGGACGTCTAGGGGGTGTTTTTCTAAGCTTGATGGAGGTCTAGCGAGAAAACTAAGAAATACAGAAATACATGAATTAATAGGAAAAACAAAAAAGGCCCATCTCCCCTTAAAGCTGAAACGAAAAATACCCAGCAGAAAAAGAAAATATATCTACAGCACACACTGTTTATATATCTACAG
The DNA here is from genome assembly GCA_032716605.1 of Paralithodes platypus. NCBI lineage: Eukaryota > Metazoa > Arthropoda > Malacostraca > Decapoda > Lithodidae > Paralithodes > Paralithodes platypus. The sequence continues at coordinate 27,732 of JAVRFV010000451.1, forward strand.
CACACACTGTTTATATATCTACAGCACACACTGTTTATATATCTACAGCACACACTGTTTATATATCTACAGCACACACTGTTTTATATCTACAGCACACACTGTTTATATATCTACAGCACACACTGTTTATATATCTACAGCACACACTGTTTATATATCTACAGCACACACTGTTTATATATCTACAGCACACACTGTTTATATATCTACAGCACACACTGTTTATATATCTACAGCACACACTGTTTATATATCTACAGCACACACTGTTTATATATCTACAGCACACACTGTTTATATATCTACAGCACACAATAAACAGCACACACTGTTTATATATCTACAGCACACACATATATCTACAGCACACACTGTTTTCTCTACAGCACACACACACTGCATATATATCACACACACACACACACACACACACACACACAAAACACACACCAGGTATCATAACACACACACACACACACATACATACACATAGCACACACACACACAACACACAGCACACACACATACATACCACACACACACACAGCACACACACAACACACACACACGGACACTCACACACACACTCACTGTTGCGAATCAAAGTAAAACAAACCCGAAATAATTTTATAGTTATATCAGAAAGAAAAAAGTAGTTACTTCAACTGTTGGACCGTTAGTCGATGAAAATGGAGAATACACCAAAGACGAAGTACAAATGAGTAATGCCCTCAATACCTTCTTTGCATCAGTTTTTACAACGGAAGACCTCAGTGATATCCCTACACCATCGCCGATTCAGATTGATAATTCAGATGTTCTAAGCAATATCACCGTTACAGAGAGAGAAGTATTGAATTGTTTAGATAAACTCAAGGTAAATAAAACGCCTGGACCTGATACAATCTCCCGTAGAGTCCTAAAGGAAGCTAAGGATGAGCTCTCCAAACCACTGACATTGCTATTCAATAAATCCTTGCAGTCTGGAAATATGCCTGATCAGTGGAAGCTAGCCAACGTAACACCGATATTAAAAAAAGGCAGCAAATCCCTACCCAGTAACTATCGTCCAATTAGCTTAACCTCAGTTGTATGTAAAATGTTAGAAACACTCATAAGAGACAGACTCGTAAATCACTTAGAGGAAAATAACATACTTAAAGATACTCAACACGACTTTCGTAAAAAACGTTCCTGTTTAACAAACCTCTTAGACTTCTTTCACGATATCCTCAACCTCTACGATGAGAGTAAAGCTGTAGATATTATATACCTTGATTTTCAAAAGGCCTTTGACAAAGTTCCCCACAAACGTTTACTGCTAAAACTAAAAGCGCATGGAATACAAGACGGTGTGTTGAAATGGATAGAAAATTGGCTCAGCGACAGAAAGCAAAGAGTAGTCATAAACGGTAAGGCATCTAAATGGACCAATGTAAGTAGCGGGGTACCCCAGGGATCGGTACTAGGACCAATTCTCTTTCTAATTTACATCAACGGCATAGATGAGGGCCTCACCTGTACAATCTCAAAATTTGCTGATGATACATGAATTGCAAATAGCGCACTCTCAAAAGAACAAGTTGACGATATGCAACACAATCTAGATAAATTGTCATGTTGGGCCCAAATTTGGCAAATGAGTTTCAATGCGGATAAATGTAAAGTACTACATATCGGATACCTAAATGAGAAAGCAAACTATTCGATGAATGGCACTTTGAGTGTATCTAAACAATTCAATACTTCTCTCTCTGTAACGGTGATATTGCTTAGAACATCTGAATTATCAATCTGAATCGGCGATGGTGTAGGGATATCACTGAGGTCTTCGGTTGTAAAAACTGATGCAAAGAAGGTATTGAGGGCATTACTCATTTGTACTTCGTCTTTGGTGTATTCTCGATTTTCATCGACTAACGGTCCAACAGTTGAAGTAACTACTTTTTTCTTTCTGATATAACTATAGAATTCTTTCGGGTTTGTTTTACTTTGCTTCGCAACATGTAACTCCAGGGTCTTTTTACTTTGCTTAATTAACTTTTTGGCTTTGCGTCGTAGCTCTACAAATTTCACCCGTTCTTCGTCATTTTGAGAGAGAGAGAGAGAGAGAGAGCGAGAGCGAGAGAGAGAGAGAGAGAGATTAGAGAGAGAGAGAGAGAGAGAGATTAGAGAGAGAGAGAGAGAGAGAGAGAGAGAGAGAGAGAGAGAGAGAGATTAGAGAGAGAGAGAGAGAGAGAGAGAGAGAGAGAGAGAGAGAGAGAGAGCTACATAGAGCTACATAGATACACAGACCACACAGACCTCAAGGTCCTTACTAGGCAGTCTGGCCTTACAAACTATAATATGCATATATGCATATATACACATACACACATACACATACATACATACATATATATACATATATACACATACATATACACATACATCCATACATACATACAGTATATATATACATACTGTACAGTGCACACACATACATATACATACTTTTTTTTTTTTTTTTTTTTTCATATCACACCCCAGCCCTCTGCAGATAGAGGTCAAGCCTTCCCTTGAAGGCGTTTATTGTGTCGCTCTCCACCACTCTCGCTGGTAGTTTATTCCACTCTGTCGCCACACTGTAGGTGAAGAAACTCTTTGTGACATCTAGGTTTGCCTTTTTGGTTTTTAATTTCATTCCATTTCCGCGAGTTTGATTAGTATTGTTTAATGTGAATAGTGCATTTACATCGACTTTGTCGAAACCTTTTAGTATCTTAAAGCACTCAATAAGCTGACCCCTCAACCTCCTCTTTTTTAATGAGAACAAGTTCAATCGTTTAAGTCTTTCTTCATATGGTTTATTTCTTAATGAGGGTATCATCTTCGTCGCTCTACGCTGTACTGACTCGAGTCTTACAATGTCCTTGATCAGATAAGGTGACCAGAACTGCACACCATATTCAAGGTGGGGCCTCACCATACTTTTGAACAGTGGCACTATTACGTTTTCATGTTTATATGTAAATTTTCGTTTAATAAAGCCCAATGCTATGTTTGCCTTATTTGCAGCTGCTATACATTGGTCGGAAGTTTTTAGGTTTTCAGATATTAGTACCCCTAGGTCTTTTACTACCGTTGCGGTTTTTATTTGTTTGCCATTCATTTCGTATTTGTATTTCATATTTCTGCTACCAACCTGCAGCACCTGACATTTATCGACATTGAAGGGCATCTGCCATTTTTTCGACCACTCTGATATCTTGTTTAAATCAGATTGCAACGCATTTCTATCATCTTCGTTCAGGACTGTATTTCCTATTTTTGTATCGTCGGCGAATTTGGAAATGGTGTTGTTTACCCCTACATCGATATCGTTAATGTAAATGAGAAACAGGACCGGTCCAAGGACTGAACCCTGTGGAACTCCACTAGTGACAGGCTCCCACTCCCACTCCATTTATCACCACTCTCTGTCTTCTGTCTGTAAGCCAATTTTTTATCCAAGAATGAATTTCACCTTTGATACCTATCCTCTCCAGTTTAGCCAATAGTTTTCGGTGAGGCACCTTGTCGAAAGCTTTTTGAAAGTCCAAGAAGATTATATCTAGTGATTTCGTCATGTCGTTATATGTGAATAGTTTGTTATAAAATTCAATCAAATTTGTTAGGCATGACTTATTTGATCTAAAGCCGTGTTGACTATTTTTGATTAGGTTGTTTGATTCGAGGTAATCTACTATCTTATCTCTAATGATTTTTTCCATGATTTTTCCTACAATTGAAGTTAGGCTAATTGGTCTGTAATTACTCGCTTTGGCCTTGCTACCCTTCTTGTATATCGGCGTAATGTTCGCATCTTTCCAATCACTCGGTACAATCCCCTGTAGTAGTGATAAGTTAAATAGTTGTGTCAGGGGTTTTGCTATTTCGTCCTTGACATTCTTAATTATTTTCGGGTGGAGCATGTCGGGTCCCGGGGTCTTATTTACATTTAAATTACTCAATTTGCTTTGTACTTCGGTAACACTGATGGTGAAATCTCCTATCACATGAGTTGAGGTGTTATTTTCAAGGGTATGATCGATAATTTCTTCTGTGAAAACTGAGCCAAAATATTTGTTGAGCAGATTTGCCGTGTTTGTGTCGCCTGTTATTGTCTGGCCATCTTCTATTAGGGGTCCGATTCCGCTTTTGATCTGTTTATTTTTGTTTATGTAACTGTAGAATTGTTTGGGGTTTGTGGCACTTTCTCTGGCAATAGTCATTTCGTAATTTTGTTTGTTCGCCCTAATTATTTTTTTCACTTCCCTTCTACTATTTTTGTACAAGTTTTTAATTACTTCAGTGTTTGTGTTATTTTTTACAAGTTTGTGGAGTTGATTCCTTTTCCTTATTGCCTTGCCAATGTCTCTACTGTACCAAGGGGGCATACTTGATTTCGTATTAAGTTTTGGTTTCATGGGTACAAATTGTTTATGCGCTTCTGTAATTGTAGACTTAAAATGTCCCCATAGTTCATTTACTTCGTTTATATTTATGAGGTTTGAGTGTATGTTTGATAGCGATTCCTTAAGTCCGTCATAATTTGCGTTTTTGAAGTCCGAAACCATTCCTGTTGTTTTTACTGAGGAATATTTGCTTATAACGTTGATTCTTAAGATTTTATGATCGGACGTTGCCAGATGTTCACCTACATCCAGGTTTGATAATAAATTTTCTTGGGTAGTGATTACGAGGTCTAGTATATTCCTGTCTCGCGTCGGCTGTTTTACGTGTTGAGTCAAAAAATTGTCCTGGATGAAGCTTGTCATTAGGCGTGACTCAGCATTTTTTCCTGTCGTGGTATTCCAGTCAATTAGGGGGAGGTTATAGTCACCTAGTAAAACTGTTTCGTCGGAATTAAGGGTTTTCTCTAGTATTTCATAAAAAATTGTATCATCGGCAACAGTTAGTCTCGGTGGTCGGTACGCTGTAGTGATATTTAAGTTCATGTTTTTTGTATTTATTTTGACGCACACTATTTCTGCATTACTTTCGGGGAGAGTCACCTCGACTGGGTTTAAGTAGGTTGCAACGTACATTGCAACCCCCCCTCTTTGTTTTCCATTGTTACGGTCTTTATGAAAAAATGTATATGGCTCTATGTGATATTCATGAAGTAGATCTTTATTTTTAAGGTTCAGATGTGTTTCCGTTATACAAATAACGTCAACTTTCTCATTTAATAACAGACATTTGAGTTCGTCTATTTTGTTTCTTATTGAGCAGGCATTTATGGATATTATTTTTATATCATTTCTCTCAGCATGCGCTGGATTTGTTTTTCTTATTGGTGAGGATGGGTTTGGGGTTGTGACTTGAAGCCGCGGCGGGTTGTCAAATTCATTCAGTTGGTTGGGTTGGCTTGGATGGGGTTGGGTGGGGTTGTTTAGTTTGTTTTGTGGTTCAGGTAGGTAAGTTTTCGCAACTTGTGGGCCATTGGGGTTGACGGTTTCGTTTAAATGGTTGTGATGGACTTGGAAGGGTTGGGCGGGGTTATTTATTTCTCTTAACTGTGCGGGTGGAGTTTGATTGGGTGGGGTTGTGGGAGGGCTTTTCCGGGGGTAGCGATGTCAATACTCAGAGGAGTCTATTAGCATAGTTATTTCTCGGTCCTGACTGGCGTTGTTTTCGTGGGCAATGTAGGTTGCTTGATTTAGGGTGTCACTCATGTGCTGAACGCCTTTTTCTGATAAATGAATGCCATCTCCGCTGTACAGGGACGAGTTCCCTACAAAGGTGGTCCAATTGTCCACATACAGTACCTTCTCTTGTTCGCACATGACCTTGACTGCGTTGTTAATTTCTATGGCTCTATTTTGTCCGTATGAGCTTGTTTTAATCCGGGGTATGACGCCGCTTACCACACATTTCGTGGTCTTCCTTTTCATGACTTTAATTAGGTTCTCAAAATCTTTTTCTATGGTCTTAATTTGGGCCTTACCTCCGTCAAAGCAGTCATTTGAGCCAACATTGACGACTACACAGGTGCCCTCTGGTATGGCGGAGTTAGTTATGTCTTTCAGGATATGTTCGACTTTACCGCCTGGAATAACCTTTACTGACCTTTTTCCTCTGTTCTTGGTGGCAAAGGCAGCTCCTTGACCTCGCATGAGACTGTCACCATATACTAGGGTGAGTTTCTCCTTCCCGCTGACTCCGTGATTTGATGGTTTCGTTGTTTTCCTGTCAGGAGTTTTCTTGCCTTTCGAGCTTGCTTTCACGTGGTCAGTTACCTCGTGTGCAAATCTGTTTTTGATGGGGTTACCTGGTGTCGCTTTTCCATTCCCAATCCCATTCACGTGGTCAGTTACCTCGTGTTCATTGTTTTCGGCGAGAACAGCAAATCTGTTTTTGATAGGGATACCTGGTGTCGCTTTCCCATTCCCTTGGGATTTGTTCTTGTTTCGCCTGTTGACTACTGTCTGATATAGATCATTGGATGGGTTTTCTTTTTGAAGATATTTAACAACGTCGACTTGCTTACTCTCTATGTCCTTTACTCGCTCTTTTAGTGAGAAATTTTGATGCGAAAGTACACCTACAGTCTCCTTTAGTGTGAGATTATCTCGCTTCAGTTCGTCAACCTGTGCCTTGTGTGCTTCTAATGTGCACTCCAAGAGCAAAAAGTTTTCACCAGTTAAACACATAAAACACTTGGCATTTGGATACCCATGACGCGGATACCATTCCTTGTAGTAGTTCTTGTTACAGGCGGGGCATTTAATTCTGATCGGTGCCATGATTTGGGGTTAGTGAGGGAGAATTTGCAAAAACGAAAGGTACAAAATGTTGGAGTGGTCACTTCCCTTAAAAGTTGTTCCGATGTTGATGATGCAGGTTGCAAGGTGTTGGTGGGGGTTGAGGATAGTGTCTGTTACGTCGGCACTTTAGAAATAAATTTGGGACGGGTTTTGGGGGTGGGGGGGATGGTCCTAAGGCCCTTATTTTATACCCCTATTTCCCCTCATAAACCGGGGTTTGAAGGGGGGGGGGGGGGGGCGGTGGTACTTGTTGACACTTGGCGGTAGCTCCGAAAGCGGAGCAGCCCGGCGGGGGGACGAACTAGGGATGAGAGGAAAAGAAAGAAAGAAAGAGTGGGGGGGGAAAAAATTAATTGGGATGAGAGAGAGAGAGAGAGAGAGAGAGAGAGAGAGAGAGGGGGGGGTGAGAATGAGAGAGAACGAAAGGGAGAGAGATGGAGGGAGAGAGAGAGATATATATATTAGCGAGAGAGAGAGAGAGATATGAGCGAGAGAGAGAGAGAGAGAGATATGAGCGAGAGAGAGAGGAAACGAAAGGGAGAGAGAGATGGAGAGATATGAACGAGAGAGAGAGATAGAGAGAGATAAGGGCGGGGGGAGAGTGAGAAAATGGAAGTGAGAGAATGAGAGAGAGAGAACGAAAGGGAGAGAGAGAGAGAGAGAGAGAGAGAGAGAGAGAGAGAGAGAGAGAGAGAGAGAGAGAGAGAGAGAGAGAGAGAGAGAGAGAGAGAGAGAGAGAGAGAGAGAGAGAGAGAGAGAGAGAGAGAGAGAGAGAGAAGAGAGAAGAGAGAGAGAGCGAGAGAGAGAGAGAGGAGAGAGAGAGAGAGAGCAAGAGCAAAGTACCCTATACATCAATAGACGATACGCATATGATATATATGGAAATGATGTATAAGAAGATGAATGTGATTATAAATACAATATATAATACTATATACATGTGTTGATGGATAAGGAACATGTGGGTATGAAACTTAGTGCACGTAATATTATTATTGTTAGTAGAAAAATGTATCAGTCTTTCTTTATACTTAACAAGTGGACTCTGGAACTCTCCCTCAATCAATCTTTCCTTCATCCTATGACTTAAACTGCTTTAAACTTTATGTGTCCTGGCATATTATTAATGCATGCAAATATATAAATAATTCGTGTATAGATTGAACGATACACATCATTTGATGTCCCGTTATAATCAATAGAAACGAATTATTCGCGTAAACATATATTCAAGTTCTATTCCAAAATTGATGCACGGCTCTCTCTCTCTCTCTCTCTCTCTCTCTCTCTCTCTCTCTCTCTCTCTCTCTCTCTCTCTCTCTCTCTCTCATTTCTAATTAAGAAGTCAATGAACCTCCTTGTCATCGCCTTGTGTCCCTCAGTCCTCATACTGGCATTTCATAATTACTCCACTTATGATATATTCACCTGGCCCCATTATAATGATCGTATTTTAGCTATTTGTGAACATTAAATAGCAAACACATTATACTCTTAACCCATGCAGTGCGGTACCGGTGACAACCTTTGCATTATAGTCTGGCAACTATTAGACGATTGTATTGAGCTTAGGAAGGGCACCTACACATTAAAAGGCTGCAGAATATATCAATTAATCCCTACACCTGCCATTATGTCCTTCCTAAGCTTCATAAAATCATCTAAATGTAGCTAAAATCAAATATGAGAACACGTCACCGGTTACGTACTCCACGGGTTAACAATATATACTGTATATAGATAACACATTTGTTTATAGCTTACCCTTTGCATATAAACACATAGATCTGAATTCAGAACAGTCCAGGAATGTCCAGGCTCAATCCTGAGATTACATTTCATATCTGTATTCAAAACGAGCTCCTGAGAGGCTCAAGCAGGTAATGCCTTCTGTACCAGCGACGTCTATTTCATTTTGTTATAGCAATACATAGACGATTTTGTAGTTTACGAAGGATCTGTGGTAGCAGAACGGGTTAAATGGGATAGTTTGAAGCCTGTTACTTCCTTATATGATTATAATGAAAGCCTTTAAACCGATTATCATTAAAATTAACGTGGATATTGGTGTATCTATCTATTTGCTCAGGCCCATTCCCCATTTTTTGTTTTACATTATATGACTAATTGTTCATTAGGTCTCTCTCTCTCTCTCTCTCTCTCTCTCTCTCTCTCAGTAACACTTCTCCACCTCCCACAATGTTTGCCTCGCACTTCAATGACTCTTCTGCTTCTCTTCTCATTTTACTCTTTCATTTTCAGAGTTTTCTTTTCATTTTCTTCTTATTCTTGTTGTGTTTGAGTATTATTATGCCTCGTTATTTATTCTCCTCCATTACATTAGCATATATAATCCCGAGTTTAAAATGACAATGGTTTCACAAAGGACATACTCGCTTAAATGCTGCAACTACAAACCCACATACCAATAGTATATATAATATACATATGTACGGTACAATATGCATCTATCTTACAGCAAAAACAATCACAACCACACACTCACAAATACATACTATATAATCACTCACACACACACACACACACACACACACGACAGTAAACATTTGTCCTTTGCCATACGTCCGTTTTAGTTCACTCACCCTGTGACATCAAAAGGACAACTTGTTGTTATCAAATTCTCACACCACACCAGCTGGACCATAGTCAGTCAGTCTGTATATTATATATGAAATGACGGGGTTGCTACCACCACAGGCAACAACCAGTTGCAGAATAGCTAGTCTGCAACTGGGTCCACCAGCCAAATCCCTCACCAGAAAACAACAGAGAAATAACAACACCAGCCAATGACAGGCCAGCATTCCTTCCTTCACCAGATCTACACTACGATGAAGAAATGTTTATGCAAATTGCACATCAACGACCAGAAGACTACAGATACAACTAGGCCTGAACAGGAGTGTCAGTTATGCCGGTCCAGTAGATCCAATAACCTCCAGACAAGAAGAAATAATAGGCCAGCAATACCTCAATATGTCGAAGAGTCTGGAAGATGATGTAATCCTAAGAAGTAAGAATTCTACCAGAATAGGATAAATAAATGCTTTATATGATATGAATATGTTACCTAGTATATACAGTAAGTGCACCTATACAGTATATATGGGGGCCCCAGCCATGTCTACTATTAGTATTTAACCTCACAACCCCATCACAATACCCCTATTGCCACGAAACTGTATAAACGAGAGTCAAGAATTAAGTCAGATATTGCTTCAAAAATTTAGGAGAAAAGTATGCAAACCAACCCTGCGGTACTGTACTCAGCCTGAATAAGGACAGGGACAGCTAACCACAGCTAAAGTTTGCCCCAGCCCTGCCCCCTGCTAGTGAAAGTGCTCGACCTGTGGTGCCCTCTGACGTCGGGAGCCTGAAGCACTGCTCGAGTGACACCCTACATTCCTGAGGTGTTGCCCTAGAACCTACGCTTCAAGTCGGCCAGCCCTGTGCCCTCACTACCCTCCAAACTTACCCTAAGTGTCTCTGTATATCTTGAAGTTGTGATTATTGTTGTCGAGGTATAGGTTAAAATATGTGAATCATGTAAAACGTGTGATTTTAACTAGATCTGTGCCCAAGATCCTTGTAATTGCGTACCTGTTAATCCTTCAGAAATTAATAGTAATTCTTGCCTAACACCTGTGTTGAAGATCCTATATTATTCCTGTTTAAACACCCTCTAGAACGTCCTACGCATACGTTATATATTTGTGCTCATCCATTTATCACGCCACGTACTCACAGATTGTCCTAATATATGTATTCTGTTATGTGTGTTGTAAGTTGAGGTCGACGTGTATTTCGTGTCTTGATTCCCCTTCTTAATTCATAACTAATTACCTAGAACCTACGACCAATTTCATATTTAATTTATCCCAGTGTAAATCTTATCATTCCCTAAGTTATATGCTTTCCAAGTCCCCTCCCATTTTCTCATACGATTACTTAATCGTTGTTGTGATTATTGTATGAACTAGTATTATCGTTCATGCCAATATTGATGTAGATCATTTTTATTCTTATGACCTAGGAATTCTAGCCTTGCATAGTCTTTTATCTAAATTTTCCATCATCTCGAATACACCACTTATTAAGGTGAATTCTTCATAAGACTCTGTTAACCTGTTCAGATATCTTGTTAATAACCTTCTGAGTATTTTCATAGTACAACTTCGTCTTGTGCGCCACTTTTAACATAATTAATATTTGTGTTAATTATTTTCTTACGCTATTACCATTATAAGCGTTTCTAGGACATCTACTAATTAATCACATTTGTGTAATTAGACTTTGTCTTTATCTACAGTTAATAATAAATTTTCTTTAATTCATTCGTAATTATATTAATAACATTACATCTGAATTCCTCGACCGAGTTCGTAATTATTGCATACGTTCGATTGAAGTGAATATACAGTTCAAATAATATATTACATAATTTGAGCTACATACCGGTACATACAGTAGTAAATTGTGAAAATAAATAAGTAATACCTTGCCCCTAGTGTCATTGTAATACCTCGGAGATTAAGTTCATATTTACACAAACTAGAATTGTATTTTCCAACATCGCAGTAAAGTATATGACCTGACCAGCTACCTACTCAAGTCACTATCCGTAGCCAGTGTACCTGCTCCACCCTCACTCCATGTACCGCCCCGTATATGACCTGACCAGCTACCTACTCAAGTCACTATCCGTAGCCAGTGTACCTGCTCCACCCTCACTCCATGTACCGCCCCGTATATGACCTGACCAGCTACCTACTCAAGTCACTATCCGTAGCCAGTGTACCTGCTCCACCCTCACTCCATGTACCGCCCCGTATATGACCTGACCAGCTACCTACTCAAGTCACTATCCGTAGCCAGTGTACCTGCTCCACCCTCACTCCATGTACCGCCCCGTATATGACCTGACCAGCTACCTACTCAAGTCACTATCCGTAGCCAGTGTACCTGCTCCACCCTCACTCCATGTACCGCCCCGTATATGACCTGACCAGCTACCTACTCAAGTCACTATCCGTAGCCAGTGTACCTGCTCCACCCTCACTCCATGTACCGCCCCGTATATGACCTGACCAGCTACCTACTCAAGTCACTATCCGTAGCCAGTGTACCTGCTCCACCCTCACTCCATGTACCGCCCCGTATATGACCTGACCAGCTACCTACTCAAGTCACTATCCGTAGCCAGTGTACCTGCTCCACCCTCACTCCATGTACCGCCCCGTATATGACCTGACCAGCTACCTACTCAAGTCACTATCCGTAGCCAGTGTACCTGCTCCACCCTCACTCCATGTACCGCCCCGTATATGACCTGACTACCTACTCAAGTCACTATCCGTAGCCAGTGTACCTGCTCCACCCTCACTCCATGTACCGCCCCGTATATGACCTGACCAGCTACCTACTCAAGTCACTATCCGTAGCCAGTGTACCTGCTCCACCCTCACTCCATGTACCGCCCCGTATATGACCTGACCAGCTACCTACTCAAGTCACTATCCGTAGCCAGTGTACCTGCTCCACCCTCACTCCATGTACCGCCCCGTATATGACCTGACCAGCTACCTACTCAAGTCACTATCCGTAGCCATTGTACCTGCTCCACCCTCACTCCATGTACCGCCCCGTATCTCACTGTGAACTCTCACTCTTCCATTGTCTTTATATTGAGACTACCGGTAGTTATAATCATTGTTGTTGTTTCATTCACGTAAGACACTCGACCCGCATCATCATCATCATCATCATTATTATTATTAAGGGTTCATGCTATAGGTCACGTGTTTATTTTAATTGCATATTTCCTGTTTTGTTATTACCACACTGATTTAATATTGATATTACCTTGGTCTACTCTAATAGTATACATTCGCCTGTTTACCTTATAATTCTCATAATTATTAAGCTAATCTTATACCAGAATTATACATATTAAACCAAGCCTTTCTATCAACATCACTTTCAATGTTGTTCAATAAACCTGTGTGTATAACTCTCCTGTGTGTTGTCATTGAGTTCTGTAGTACATAGTTGAATACTTATTGTGATATTAAGAACGTGTTCGGGGAGTTCCTGTTGAGTTTAATTACGGTCTATGAGTCCATACCTGGATATTAGTAAAGACTATATCATGAGCTATAATTACTATAACCCGGCAAAACAATATATACAGTATATATATATATATATATATATATTTTCTTTAATACATACGAGGTTGAAAGAAATGGCAATTTCTGCGTTGGAAATTTTATTATTCAAAGTTTCCAGGTCTCTGATGAGTTTTCGCTGGGTGGCAGGAAGTAGATGAAGGAGATGAGCAAAATTCATGGTGGTACAGGGTTACATAAATGTACATGATGATACAGGATATACGACGCGTTTCACTGGACAACCAGCATTATCAAGTAAGGAAGATGAAATAAAAGGTAAACAGGAAGGGTATTTATAGAGGGTGGAGGATCAGAGGAGGAGGCAAAACAGGGGGGCAAAAGTCTGCTATTGGTGGAAGCGTAAAAACTAGGAGAGAGAAGGGGGTTAAACCGCTCCACGCATGCGCACTGGATGCGGGATGGTGGTCAGTAGGTGGGGTCGAAGCTGATTGGCTGCGTGTCGAGGGGCGTGGCCTAAGTTGTGTGGCGCCTGCAGAAGACGAAGCTGAAGGAGGTAGCGCGGGGGGCTGCGTCAAGGGCACCGGGGGGCGAGGAGGGGTGTTAGGTCCTGTAGGGTAGTGCCTTTTGGCAGAAGGAAGGATCTGAAGGTCCAGAGTTTGGTTGTTGATGTTGGGATGTAAGGCTTGGATATATAAAGCTTCGAGTATAGGTAATCTCCTTGGGTCACTTTCTTATCGAGTATGGTGGTGTGTTTCTCTAACTCGTTGCGTGTGAGGTGAGGGTGGTTAGGGGTGAGATAGTGGTCTTTGATGGCTCCAGCCTGAAGGTGAAGAGTTAACCGACGTGAAAGACGAGTCTGCGTCATACCAATATAGGATGAGGTCCACAGTCCTCATAATTACAGGTATGTTGGTAAATGACGTGATCGTCGGTCATCGGGCTCTTTATCTTGGTGGAGGCTGGTTTGTTGCGGAGAACGAGGTTGGAGGTCCCGTATTTGTAATAATTATTAATTTGATTTTGTTTGTTTTCCGGGTTGGTTGGGTGGACATGCTTGGAGATTATTTCTTTTAAGACGGCCTCGTCATTTTTTGTGTTCAGAGGACAGTAATTGCGGTAGAAGATCTTAATTTCATTGGGGGGGTCAATGTTTGGAGGGCCTGAGTGTACCATTTTTCAAGATGGTGGTTGATGGTGCTGGAGATGTCGGAGTTGGAGTATCCGTTATTTACTAAAACTTGGGATAGTCTTTCTAGTTCCTGGTGTCGGCCCAGGTAGAGCAGTGCGTGAGGGCTCTCCTAACATAGGCGGAGATGGAGGATAGAAGAAAACGGCGGGGGCATTCACTATCGCCGTTGAGGCATTGTCCTGTGTTAGTTGGTTTAATGTAGACGGTGGTTTTGAACCCATGGTCGTTCAGAGCTACGAGGATGTCGAGGAAGGGGAGTTGTCCATTGTTAGATTTTTCAAAGGTGAAGTTAAGTCCGGAGGAGGTCATGAAGCGACGCTGAAGTTCGTGGAGGTCCTTGATTTGCACGAAGATGTCATCCACGTATCTACAGTAGACGGCTTGGGCTAGCTTAGCTCTTCCTCGATGGTACCCATAAACAAGTTCGCAAAAAGAACTCCTATCCACACCGTCTATCTGCTTGTACATGTTGCCCCGGGGGCAAAGGAAGGGGGCCTCCTTTCCCTCTCCATTCTGTTTTCATTTCTCCGGGATGTCCAGTGTAGGTGTATCAGGGCAATGATAAATTCGACGTAGAATCATGTCAATGGTCCTATCCACTGGCACGTGTGGTGAACAGGCTTTCTACGTCGAGAGAGGCGATAGTGGTTGTTGTTGTTACGGGGGCGTATCGAAAATTCCAAGAAATCGTGGGCTGAGTTAAGGTTGAATATTGGCTGGGCACGTAGGGGGTGAGGAGGTTGTTCAGGGCCTTGGCGTTCTGGTATGGTGGTGCTATAATTATATATATATATATTTATATTATATATTATTATATCGATTGTGTGTGCGGTATTTTATGCCATAAGTGTATGGTGTTTTCACAATTAGATCGCATAGGTTTTTCATTCTCTATTTTTTAGTGTTTGCATTCCAAATGTATTGCAATGTTGTCATTATTACTCTATTTGTCCTGGTTTCTGAGAGCTGTATTAAAGGAAAACATATGCAAATGAGAAGAAACAATACACATACAAATTCCAATGTGTAGGTTAACACTCACCGGAGCCTTCCACCATTAAGCAGTACCCACCTGAGGAAGAGAAAAACAGTCATATACAGTCATATAGGTACTTTATTGCAAATTAAGGGTCAATGTACAGCAACTAAATACATTATTATATAGTTTATCCCAGCACCTGATCAATTACATCAAGATAACCCAAAGTTTGTTGTCAAGTGAACAAAGTTAAATATGAAATATTAAATACAATTAATATAAACCCTAGAGAACACGAAGCACTGTGAGCGTATCGGAAAGGATAGATGGTAGGAACAAAGGACGGGAGGTGATTTACTAACGAGTGAAGCTGGTCAATATCAGGGAGAGAAGAGAGATGGTTGACCCAGGAGTTAATTAACGCCTGGGCTGAGAAGAATAGACAGTGGGAATACCAAGGAATACAGCTGCTAAAAGGTGGACCAAAAGAAAGTTGTGATATGTGGGGAGAAGAGTCGCTGATAACAAAGGAAAGGAGTAAGGCAGGTATATGATGGACAAAATGATAATTCCGATACATACAAGTAACAATGAAAATAGTGGGGATCGGAATATTGCTCAACTAAACTCAAAGGTTAAGGAGATGGGCCGCTTTATCTGGTCCCCTTTTCTTCCTCAGGTTTAGCCTCATTTGTTTTCAGATTTTTTAAGACGTTAGGCCCGTTATTTTGGCGATTTTTACACTTTTCGCCCCATTTATCGTTATACATATTAAGACCTTTCGTCCAATTTATGTGTCGGTTTGTTTCCTGGCGAGCGATAGCGAGCCTGAAATTTTAAAAGGAACCGGCCTTCGACAGGGAAAAATGTACACATTTATCTTGAGGGGGGCCTATGGGGTATTATTTAAGCTTGATGGAGGTCTAGCGAGGAAATTAAGAACTAAAGGAATACATTAATTAATAACCAAAAACGTACACTATCAATCTGGCCTTAAATAACCAAATGGGATTGTCAATATAAACTCAGCCAGAGAGATCACCGAGGAATATATTATGACAGTAACATGGAAAGGGCAGGAAATGAACGGAGGTTAACCCGTTCACCACCATACCGTATAATGAGCGGAGGTTAACCCGTTCACCACCATACCGTATAATGAGCGGAGGTTAACCCGTTCACCACCATACCGTATAACGCGCGGAGGTTAACCCGTTCACCACCATACCGTATAAATGAGCTGAGGTTAACCCGTTCACCACCATACCGTATAATGAGCGGAGGTTAACCCGTTCACCACCATACCGTATAATGAGCGGAGGTTAACCCGTTCACCACCATACCGTATAATGAGCGGAGGTTAACCCGTTCACCACCATACCGTATAATGAGCGGAGGTTAACCCGTTCACCCCCATACCGTATAATGAGCGGAGGTTAACCCGTTCACCACCATACCGTATAATGAGCGGAGGTTAACCCGTTCACCACCATACCGTATAATGAGCGGAGGTTAACCCGTTCACCACCATGACCGTATAATGAGCGGAGGTTAACCCGTTCACCACCATACCGTATAATGAGCGGAGGTTAACCCGTTCACACCATACCGTATAATGAGCGGAGGTTAACCCGTTCCACCACCATACCGAATAATGAGCGGAGGTTATCCCGTTCCTCACCATACCGTATAATGAGCGGAGGTTAACCCGTTCACCACCATGCCGTATAATGAGCTAGGTTAACCCGGTCACCACCATACCGTATAATGAGCGGAGGTTAACCAGATCACCACCATACCGTATAATGAGCGGAGGTTTAACCCGTTCACCACCATACCGTATAATGAGCGGAGGTTAACCCGTTCACCACCAATGTGGCGCCCGGTATAATCGAGCGGAGGTTTTAACCACCGTTCACCACCATACCGGATAGTGAGCGGCGGGTAACCCGTTCAGCACCATAGCGTATAATGAGCGGAGGTTAACGCGTTCACCACCATGCCGTATCATGAGCGGAGGTTCACCCGTTTCACACACCATACCGTATAATACATCCTATTCGGTTTGTTTACCACATTACCAACATTTACCAGGCCTACAGGATATGCTAAAGTGTATCATGACTGCTTTCCTATTGGGTTCGGAGAGAGAGAGAGAAGAAGGAGAGAGAGAGAGAGAGAGAGAGAGAGGAGATGGATAGTGAGAATTAGGGAAGGAGGGAGTGAGAGCAAACAACACAACACAACAACAACAACAATACAAACATTAACAGGCATATACAGGAGATGCTAAAGTGGTGTAAAAGCATGACTGCTTCCTATTGTACGAGAGAGAGAGAGAGAGGAGGAAGAGGAGAGGAAGAGTACAGAGATAGAGAGCGGAGCGAGAGTGAGAGAAGAGAAGAGAGAGCGAAGATTGGAGAGAGTGAAGGGAATGACGGGAGGAAAGACAACAACAACACATTTAGCAAACATTAACAAGGCATACAGGAGATGCTAAAGTGTATCATGACTGCTTCCTATTGTACGAGAGAGAGAGAGAGAGAGAGATGAGAGAGATGGAGAGAGAGATGGTGAGGGAAGGACGGGGAAGTGAGATAGCAACAACAACAACAACAATACAAACATTAACATGCCTACATGATTATGCTAAAGTGTATCATGACTGCTTCCTATTGTAACGAGAGAAGAGAGAGAGATAGAGAGAGAAGAGAATAGAGAGAGGAGAGAGAGAGGAGAGAGAGAGAGAGAGAGAGAGAGAGAGAGAGAGAGTATGGATGGGGGGGGTAGGAGTGAGAGTAAGGAGGGAGTGAGATCAAACACAACACCTTAATACAAACATTAACAGGCAAATACAGGAGATGCACCACAGTTGTATCCCATGACTGCTTCCTATTGTACGAGAGAGAGAGAGAGAGAGAGAGAGAGAGCGAGAGATGGAAAAAGGGAGAGAGTGAGGGAGAGAGGGAGGGAGTGAGAGCCACAACAACAACAACAACAATACAAACATTAACAGGCATACAGGAGAATGCTAAAGTGTATCATGGACTGCTTTCCTATTGTGGTTGTAACGAGAGAGCGGAGAGAGAGAGAGTGAGGTACAGAGAGTGAGAGAGAGAGAGAGAGAGAAGGGAGAGAGAGAGAGGAGAGAATGGGAGGGTGAGTGAGGGAAGGAGGGAGTGAGAGCCAACACCCACAACAACAACAATACAAAACATTAACAGGCAATAAACAGGAGATGCTAAAGTGGTTCACATTACTGTGCTTCCTATTGTACGAGAGAGAGAGAGAGAGAGAGAGAGAGAGAGAGATGGAGGGAGAGTGAGGGAAGGAGGGAGTGAGAGCAACAACAACAACAACAACAACAACAACAATACAAACATTAACAGGCATACAGGAGATGCTAAAGTGTATCATGACTGCTTCCTATTGTACGAGAGAGAGTCGAGGGAGAGAGAGATAGAGAGTAGAGATCTGAG
The DNA here is from genome assembly GCA_032716605.1 of Paralithodes platypus. Taxonomy (NCBI): domain Eukaryota; kingdom Metazoa; phylum Arthropoda; class Malacostraca; order Decapoda; family Lithodidae; genus Paralithodes; species Paralithodes platypus. The sequence goes on from JAVRFV010000451.1 coordinate 46,325, forward strand.
AGATATAGAGATAGATGAGAGAGAGAATGGAGGAGAGTGAGGGAAGGAAGGGAGTTGAGAGCAACAACAACAACAACAACAACAACAACAATACGGAAACATTAAAACAGGCATACAGGAGAATCTACATTGGGTATCATGAACTTGCTTTTCCTATTTGTTGACGAGAGAGAGAGAGAGAGAGAGAGAGAGAGAGAGAGAGAGAGTAGATAGATAGGGAAGATAGAGAGAGAGAG
>JAVRFV010000452.1:0-40673 GCA_032716605.1 Paralithodes platypus
GTACCCACACACCCACACACAGAAGTACACATACACACACATACTTACATACAGTATCACACACACCTAACCCCTCAGACACACATGTACAATACAAATAAATACGGTAAATAATATATATACGGTATATATATTTTTTTCTTTTTCTTTTTCCTGGCGACCGATAGCGAGCCATCATTGTACGGATAATTCCGGAGACATCTTTCTACCGAAAAATTTACAAATCAAGTCAGCTGTCTAAAACAAAATCCAAAATATGAGAGAGAGAGAGAGAGAGAGGCGAAGACGAGAGAATCCGGTAGCCGGTGAGGAGCGAGAGAGAGGACGAGAGAGCGAGAGAGAAGAGAGAGGTAGAGAGAGAGAGAGAGAGAGAGAGAGAGAGAGAGAGAGAGAGAGAGAGAGAGAGAGAGAGAGAGAGAGAGAGAGAGAGTTACATGACCAGGACCGTTCTAGTTTATTCGTGATATATCGCGAGAAAAGCTGTCAAGCGAAGAACTGCAGTAGCCCAGATGGTGATAGAAACTGCACCAGTCTCACAGATTGATCACACACACAGTAGACGCTAGGCCAGTGAAGAAAAGCAATAAGTATAATAATAATAATAATAATAATAATAATAATAAAACCAAAATAATAATAATTGATAATTTCATAATAATAACAATAATCGACCCGTATATGGTACGAAAGGTCTTAATATTGACAATGAAATGGGGCGAAAGGTCTTAAAATCGCCAACCAAATGGAACGAGCGTCTTACCATATCAAAACGAATGGGGCTAAACATGAGGGAGAAGGGGGCCCCAGCAAAAGCCCCACACCCTCCTTGAATCGAACCCCTGACCAACAATATCCTCTTCAGCCCCGAGGGACAATAATTAAAGGGGGAGGTAGTCGCTTTTTCTGGACCTCCTTCTCCCTCATGTTTAGCATAATAGTTTTGAGATTTTAAGACGTTCGTTCCGTTAGTTTGGCGATTTTGAGACCTTTCGCCCCGTTTCTTTGTCAATATTATGACCTTTCAAGCCATTTAGGTGTCGATTTGTTCCTGGCAATTGACAACGAGCCTGTATTTTTGAAAGGAACTGGCCTTCGGCCGGGTCAATTTTCTACCGAAAAAGGTACAAATTTATCTTAAAAGGGGGGTCTAGGGTGGATTATTTTAAGCTTGATGGAGGTCTAGCGAGGAAACTAAATAATAAATCAATAAATTAATATAGACCAAAACACAAGCAGTACTGGTAGGCTACCCCCTTAAACGCTTGGGTTGACACTAGCTGATCCTTCGTTTTGGGGGCTAATATTGTGTGTGTGTGTGTGTGTGTGTGTGTGTGTGTGTGTGTGTGTGTGTGTGTGTGTGTGAGAGAGAGAGAGTGTGAGTGAGTGAGTGTGTGTGTGTGTTTTGTGTGTGTGCGTGAGAGTGAGTGTGTGTGTGTGAGCGTGTGTGTGTGTGTGTGGGGGGGGGGGGGAGGGGAACGTTTAATAGTCGCCAAACCAGTGGGATGAAATGTCTTAAAATAGCCAAACAAGTGGGACGAAACCTGGGGGGAAGGAAGGGGGTCCAATTAAGACCACCCACTTCTGGTCTCCGTGACAATTTACCGCTCGGGTTGACTAATGAGTTCTGGTCATGGTTGGCCGAAGAACTGGTCACTGGAAAATTAATACCTTCATAATTCTGGTTAGCGGGAAATTAATACGGTCATAATGCACACTATAATTATATACTGTATATATATATATATATATATATATACCGGTATATATATATATATATATATATATATATATATATATATATATATATATATATATATATATATATATACGGTATATACAAAGCGATCCTTAAATAATTACCCATAGGGATTCCCATGTATTTCATTATGGTAATATCTCTTATAATAAAATACATGGGAAATCCCTATGGGCAATCATTTAAGGATCGCTCTCGCTCTCTCTCTCTCTCTCTCTCTCTCTCTCTCTCTCTCTCTCTCTCTCTCTCTCTATATATATATATATATATATATATATATATATATATATATACACAGTATATGTGCGTGTGTGTGTATGTACAGTGTGTGTAAGTGTGTATGTGATATATTGATTGATTTTGTTTTGTGTAAATATAAAATAAAATAAAAAACACAAAAGAACAAAATATAGCCTATAAAGTTCACTAACAATATCAATAACAATAGTGTTTTTGTTTACTCAAACTCAAATCCAAAAGTCTGTATATCACGTTAGGGAAGATGTGGGAGTTGGAGTGGCAATTATACTGTAGGCTATAATTATACTATATAGGCTATATACAGGTTAGTGTATAAGTAGAGAATGAGAGCATCAAAACTATCTCTGCCAGCTTCTGTCATGCTGTGTTTGTGTGTGTGTGTGTGTGTGTGTCATGGTGTGCTGTATGTACAAAGGAGTACAAAGGAGTACAAAGGAAATCAAGCAACAACAGGTCTAGTGACCCTTCTAGGTTGCTTGTCCTCCAAAACACTGAGGATCAAGTGTCCAAACAGTGGTTTAGAGTGGGTAAGGGAACATTGGAAAGGGAACTACTGCCCTGCCACTAACGTGGCAGGACTAGGAAGTTAGTAGGGGACATATGGGTTAGTAACTGAGGGGAGGATAAAGTTATTCATTTACAAACGCAGTCAGTCGCGGGTTTGATGCGAGATATTTGTCTAGGCGGAATTTAAATGAATCAACGGTGCTGCAGTCTATAACGTCTCGGGGAAGCCCATTCCACAAGTTGACAACTCGATTGAAGAAGAAATTCTTAGATTCGTGCGAGTTAAAAGATTTACCAATAATTTTGCAAACCGTTTCCCCGCGTGTAATTAGATTGGTCGATAGTGAAGTACTTATTACAGTTCATATTGTCGATGCCTTTGATGATTTTGAACACTTGAATTAAGTCGCCTCTTAATCTGCGCTGGGTTAAAGGAAATAGATTTAATTCTCTAAGACGCTCTTCGTATGGTTTGTTCTTTAGGCTAGGTATCATTTTGGTAACTCTACGTTGAACTCGTTCTAGCTTGTTTATATCTTTTTGGTAATAAGGGCACCAGGATTGAACGCAGTATTCCAGAAGAGGGCGGACTAAGGAATTGTAAAGGGTTAGGATAACTTCTTTGGATTTATGCTCAAATGACCTGCCTATAAAGCCAATTATTGTTTGCATTCTTAACAACTTCTGAACATTGTTGACTCGGTTTTAGGTTACTCGATATTGTTACTCCCAGATCAGTTTCTCTGTTTACATTCTTAAGCTGAGTGCCATTCATCGAATAGTTTGCTTTCTCATTTAGGTATCCGACATGTAGTACTTTACATTTATCCGCATTGAAACTCATTTGCCAAATTTGGGCCCAACATGACAATTTATCTAGATTGTGTTGCATATCGTCAACTTGTTCTTTTGAGAGTACGCTATTTGCAATTTTTGTATCGTCAGCAAATTTTGAGATTGTGCAGGTGAGACCCTCATCTATGTCGTTGATGTAAATTAGAAAGAGAATTGGTCCTAGTACCGATCCCTGGGGTACCCCGCTACTTACATTGGTCCATTTAGATGCCTTACCGTTTATGACTACCCTTTGCTTTCTGTTGCTGAGCCAATTTTCTATCCATTTCAACACATGGGAGTGTGTCAACATGTGTGGGAGTGTGTCATGCTGTGAGTGTGTGCGTGTCATGCTGTGTGTGTGTGTGTGCACTGGAGAGTCCTATGTGTGTGTGTGTGTGTGTGTGTGTGTGTGTGTGTGTGTGTGTGTGTGTGTGTGTGTGTGTATGGAACAGCCATAAGTGTGTATATATGTAGGCTACGTGTGTTTGAGCAAGATACACCCCTATATACCGTACTGCGTCATGATAAAGATATAATTCACCCGTTGATGAGATTGGAAAGTGTAATAAGTCTACCATGTGAACTACTACCATTGGAATACCGGTACTTATCACAACAGGTAAAGTATTGATTGTATCACCTCAATATAATTAACCCTTTGAGGAATGGCCCGCGTTTTGACAGTATTTGTGGGAATTAAAAGATTAAAGACTTATTTTAGAGATTTTAAGACGTTTCACCCCATTAGTTTGGCGAAAAAAAACGCCTCACCCCATTCAGGTGTCGATTTGTTGTCTGCGCGAGCGATAGCGAAACTCTAACTTAGTAGAAATCGGCCTTTAGCCGACACATAGAAAAATGTACCGGGTATATATTTATGTCTGGGTGGGCATTTCTTTAATATAAATTAAGTCTGGGAAGGCTTTTTAGGGGATGGATGTAGTTACCGGGTGTACCACTACCGACATACAACATAAATCATCTATAAATACTTATAATAAAATAAATACTTATAAATCTATAATACCGGTACTAGGTTAGGTTAGGTTGTTTGGTTCGGGTAATGTACTTTTGTATCCAAAGGCAGTCAAAATAGACGGGAACTATGATGGTGAGCGTCCGCGTAGTGTAAACAAGACGGGCGGTACACCTAGTAACTACATTCTTGCCCGTTTTTGTTAGCCTAGGGGACAAACTTATTGCACGAAAACGGCAAAACCAACAATAATCCTTAATATTAAATACCGTACCGGTAAACTAAAACATTATAACCCCCAAGGGGGTCGTGTTTTCTAATTTTTTGGAAAATATTACCGAACTGCCCCCCCCCCCCCCCCATGAATTATTTAAATCAGCATCTATTTTGTCAGTAAAGGCCGCGTCCCATACAGTACGTCAAGAGCCGATCTTTTCAAAATATTTGAATTTTTGAAAAATCGTGCATGATCGAGTAACATCGTGTAAATAAATCGGCTCTACTCGAGTTGATCTGGAACTGGACGGGGTGCCCGCCGACAGGTCCGTGAAGTCGGCCAATAATTAGTGTATGCACTATTTTTCAGCCGACTGTTTTTGATGGTCGGGGAAAAAAAACGTTAAATTTTGGACGTGCTGCTGACGTATGTCGATCGGTTTTCGGACGTGCAGCAATCGTTTTTGACGTACAATAATCGGGAATTAATCGGGCAAAATGTTCGAACCAGAATATAGTAAGCTCGACACGACCATGACATGACAAACGCCCGACTAAAAACAGACAACCAATCCGATCCTTTCGATAACGATATTATCATATCGTTACTTCGTTGTATCGTTATTTATCGAAGATATGGATATTTATCATATTTTAAATAACAAATCTTAAATGCAGCAATGCTATAATTATTTTATTAGAAAAAAAAAAAACCTGCCATTACGAGGGTTCGGTTCGGCTTTTAGTTTACCTATTTATTGACTATTCTGCGGATTTCTGCCTGTTTGGCAATTAACCCGCTGAGTGCCAGCCAATTTTGACGGTGTGCTTCTGCCAGTGCCATATTTTTTATTTTTTTTTATTTTTTTTGGCTAAATCTATCAAGTTGGGAGAGAAAGGAAGGATAATGGTAAAAAAAACACTCCCCTCGCCAGAAATCAGGTCCCCGATTGGTCCCGAAAGTAGCTGAAAAGACACTATAGACTACAGAGACTTTTATGGTATCGGAATGTATGGGTGGGAGGGTGGTTTTGGGGTTGGTGGGGGGAAGGTAGAAGGGTAATTGACTTGTGTTTTACACATATGAAGCCGATTGGTGAGGTAGTTTCGCCACCACGGATTTTCCTTTTTTTCCTTTTCTTCGTACGGATACGCTAGAAGTGGGTGGTGGGAGGCGGTTGGGGGTGTGGTGGGGGGAAGGCAGAAGGGTAAGGGACTTGTCACACAAATATGGAACCGATTGGTGCAGTCGTTTCGCCGCCACAGATTTTCAATTTCTTTCCTTCTGACGGGACCGACAGTCAGCGAGTGGGTGGGAGGAGGGATTTGGGATTTTTGTGGTGGGTAGCCTAAAGGGTAAGGTACATGTGGTAAAAATATGAAAGCCATAGGTGCAGTCGTTTCGCTGCTACGATTTTTTTTCGGCAAGGACGTATATATGCGTCCCTGGCACTCAGTGGGTTAATTAACGATTGCTATTTTGGAACAAAAAGTATGACGTTACGTTAATTCGTTAAAGCTGGAAAAAAAATTATCAGATAAACGTTAACCCGAAATCATTAACGCGGTACATTATCGCCATTATCGCGTTACTTTATCGCCTTAGTGCCCACCTATGGGTAGACTGTGTGGGGGTCTACAGCCCCCGACCTTTATATAGGGTTGGGTACTTGGTCGTGCTTCTGTCGTAGGAGTCGACCCTGTCGGATGACACACGTATGTATCGTGCGACACACTTGCGCAGCACATATGCTGCTCGTCTGGCAGACGACTAACATCCTATCAACATCCAACTTAGCGTACTGTGAACGTGTTGCGCGGACGTGTGTGTCGTACTGACATCTTAATAGGGTCACGAGTTAACGTGTGGCAGACGTAAATGTGTCGTGAGTGACGTGTGACTGACGTGTGAATGACGTGCGGCTGTCCTTGTCTGGCGAGCCTCGTGTTAAACGTGTCGATTCGGCAAAAAGTTGTTAAATCGGCTAACATCGGCCGTTGTCGTGTCTTGACGTACTGTATGGGACGAGGCCTTAAGGGGCTAATAAGAGTTTTGCCGCCGTCAATAGGGAGAATTATAGGGAGAGTTTTTGTTTTTTACAGTACTTTATAATAGTGCACATACAATGGTTTTCCGGTGGTTGAAACACATATTAACATGATCTTTGCAACATCCTTATTTTATATTTGCCTTCAAATATTGACAAATAATTAGTGGTAGTTTTGGTAATAAGTACCCATATGGGCTATGAATATCCACAACTCTTCCCTGGCTGACTCTTCCCAAATTATAGAAATATTAGCTTGATTACTGAAGTCTTTTTTGAGTTATGAGAGGTGTACCGTAGATAATAGTTTAACCCATCATATTTGGGCAACTGTTAGACGATTTTATTCAGCTTAGGAAGGATCTGTGGTAGTTAAAGGATAAAATGAGATATCCTGTAGCCTTTCAATCGTTAGAGGTCATTCCTAAGCTGAATACATTTGCCGTTGCAAAGGCTTATCCCTCAATACTTCATCTGATCTGAGGATTAATCGAGATATGCTATAGGCTAGCCTTTACATTGTTAGAGGTCATTCCTAAGCTGAAACCAAAGGATTAATTGAGATATCCTGTAGCCTTTACATTGTTAGAGGTCATTCCTAAGCTGAAACCAAATAAGGATTAATCGAGATATCCTTTATAGCCTTTACATTGTTAAAGGTCATTCCTAAGCTGACACCATCTAATCTAATGGTTGCCAGAGTTTAATAAGGACGCCACTGGTTCCGGTATATACTGAATGGGGGAACTCCTTAACCCTTTGAGTACCAGAGACGAGTGTTATTTTGCATTCTAGCTATATTTAGACGATATTATGCAGCTTGGGAAGGATCTGTGGTAGTGAAAAGGGTTGGTTGAGATAGTTTGAAGCCTTATTATTGGTAGAGGTCCTTCCTAAGCTTATTAAACAATAAAAATCGTCTAATAGTTGCCAGAATATGATGAAAAAGGAAGTCCCTGGTACTGTAGGGGTTAAGCACTATGACGTAATTTTCATCTGATTCTGGTTACCATTAGACGATTTGCTTAGCTTTTAATCTACCTTTAGGATTGAAAGGGATAAATAGCCTACCATCTCAATGCACCCTCTGAATAATAACTTAAAGTCAATCTTAAACTGCTTAGAATCGTCTAACTTTGGCCAGCATCAAAGGTAAAAAGACGTCACGGTGCTGAATGGGTTAACCCTTTCTGTACCGGCGACGACCTTTTAACTTTATTCTGGCTAGGCTATTAATAAACGATAGTATGCAGTTTAAAAGGGGCCTGCAGCAATTAAGAGGCTTCCAACTATATCACTTAACCCTTTATACTACCACAAATCCTTCCTAAACTGCACATAATTTTCTAAATATAGCCATAATCGGTAAGAGTTGTGTTATCGGGCGTACCACTACCGAAATAAAACATAAATCATCTATAAATACTTAACCTACCGGTACCGGTAACTAAAAAACCTAACCTAACCTAGTATTCTCATTAGGCTACTACATGAATACTAGGTTAGGTTGTTTGCTTAGGTTAATATTTTAGAGGAGTTATGGTTTATGTCGGTAGTGGTACGCCCGATATCACAACTCGGACAAACTTGATTTTAGGTCACGTATGGGATATAATGTTATAAATGTATACTATAGCTTTGTATTAGAGTATTAGTCACCACAATATATATATGTCTTTACCGCTGCATATTAAATTATTTTTCCTTAGACTTAGTGGGTTAAATAAGGGTGATGGCGGCCATCTTGGATCAGCTGAGAACTAATATTTTTCATTTTGTTACCATAGTTTTAGTATTTTGTCATACTTCTATATCAATACTAACCCTGTGGGGGTCTGGGGGCGGCAGCCCCCAGGTTAGGTTAGGTTAGGGTAATGACAAAATATGGTTTTAGGGGGCATGTTTTAATATTGCAAAATAATGGGTAAATATAAATTTGCAGAAGGAAAAACGGAAAAACTCCATTTATTGGTCACCAATTTTCCCATGGATTTTTTTATTTTTCCCTGTTAGTTTTCATCAATATATAGTGTTTAGAAATAATTAGAACCCTCGGCGAAACCGTTTTCCCCATTATACAACGATCTTAAGACACGCCACCCGATAGTGGGGAGGGCTATGAAGTACAGGGAAAATGAGGGGTTAAATGCGTAAAACGGCGATACAAACGTATTCAAGCAAAACTTGGCTCGGGTTTGAAGGTATTTCAAAGGCCTAAAACCCAATATTTCGAAAACCCGAGCCAAGTTTTGGCCAAAGCTGGCTCGGATTTTGCGAGTTTGTAGACAACAAAATGACAGTAACCTCATTTAGAAATTTGGCTCAGGTTTCCCAAAATTGCAAACCCATAAAACCCGAATTTTGGAAAACCCGAGCCAGCTTTTGGCCAAAGCTGGCTCGGATTTTGCGAGTTTGTAAACAAACAAATGACAGTAACCTCATTTAGAAATTTGGCTCAGGTTTCCCAAAATTGCAAAGCCATAAAACCCGAATTTTGGAAAACCCGAGCCAGGTTTTGGCCAAAGCTGGCTCGGATTTTACGAGTTTGTAGACAAACAAATGACAGTAACCTCATTTAGAAATTTGGCTCAGGTTTCCCGAAATTGCAAAGCCATAAAACCCGAATATTGGAAAACCCGAGCCAAGTTTTGGGAAAAGTTGGCTCTGATTTTGCGAGTTTTAAGAGTAAACAAATTACACTAACCTAATTTCGATTTTTGGCTCATGTAAAGCTATCATAGTGTTTACAAGCCTATACCCCTTTGAAAGGACATTAGCCTAACCTAACAACCTTACCTAACCTATCCTAGTATTATGGGTGGGGGCTGCCGCCCCCACACCCCCGCTATTTGCATCTTTGACAGATTGTTTGTGTATTTGTCTGTGAAAAGGGGGTAATTGTTTAGTGTATGGCCTGCTAAAGAAAATGGATTTTTGAGCACAGACTAAACCAAATGTTCACTACTGTATTTACATAGCTGGTCATTAACCTAACCTAACCTAACCTAACCTAACCTAACCTAACCTAACCTAACCTAACCTAACCTAACCTAACCTGGGCATCCTGGGGGCTGCTTCCCCCAGACCCCCACTGGTCTTGGGATGAAAAGTGATAAAAAACACATATCTCTTACCTCATTATTCAAAGTTTTGTATTTGGTTTAATATACACATCCCAGGTCATTTGAACAGTTCTATTGCTTCTATGTATCATATAATACACCATAGAATACGTTTTTAATAACTAGAAAAAAAGAGGACTTCGATTAAACAATTACGGAAATACCTTAAAACACGAGCCAAGTTTTCCTTACATAATTTTGTTTTCGCCGGGAAGAGATGCGTCCACGTTTTTGACGAGGAGTTACGACGAGTAGTGGTTTTATTTCAAAACCAATAATGACCGCATCGCCACTGGTCTGCCGGTTCATATTAGTAACATTCGTTTGAGCAGAGTTTGCAGGAAACAGAGGTAGGCAAACAACCATGGTTAGTAAAAACCTTAAGGGCTGCACTATTGTTCCTTGTAGTGTCAATAATCACTGAATGTGGGAGGGGTGAACAACCATTACAAGTGGCGTCCATGACTAAAGTGAGGAGAGACTTAAATGAAGGTGTGTATCTGTGATTGGTTCAGTGCAATGACGTAATCAAGGTCAATAAACTCACCTGATAGGTTGCTGGTTGTATGCGTGACGGAATCTATGAGTTTAATGACGTGGTCAGAAAAAAACCCCAATAAGAATCCAGAAGTGTCTCGTGACGTATTGCGCAGGAGTTAGGAAATGAAACTCAGTATTTCCAATGAGGATTGGCAGATGGCGTGATAGTATTACAAAAGTTGAAGGATAAAGCTCTCCAGTTCACGAAAAAATGGCGTCGCTGAAAACCGCGCCGTCTATAAGAGAGTATTGACAACCGTTTTACGGTAGGTAGACATGTTGTTACTCTTTTTTTTAATAGGTTTTGCCGAGGGTTGAAACTAATTTTAATATGATGCTTAGAGCATATAGATTCCATATCTGTCTTCAAATATGTCAAAATAATTGGTGACCAATAAATGGAGTTATACTGGAAAAACACCTTAAAACACACTAATCAATGAAGAAACTGATGAGAAAAAGGATTATAATACAAAAAACACATACGTGACCTAAAATCCAATTTGACCCACAACTCTTACCCCATAATCAAAGTTAAAAAGGCGTCCGGTGATGAAGGGGTTACTAAGGCCTATACTCTGTTTCATTTCATCTGACGGTAAATTGCTATCTCTTCATCTTGACTACTCCGCTACTAAGCCGGTATCACACGAGAGCTTTTATAGTCAACATTCGATAATCAACATTTTTCTGGCAACATTTCTGGAATAATTTGCACTGGTGTCTGAAACTAGACTGGTGATGGATGAATTTAGGTGACAGAAATACTATAACTGTTTTCGTCATAAGCTGCCAGACCAGTGTTGAGCAAAAATGTTAAGCGAAAAAACGCTCGTGTGATACCGGCTTTATGCAGGTTTTGTAGCGAAATTGGTTGTTAATTATGAAAACTTGTCACTTACATGGAACAGTGATATAGTACGGTAGTTAAAATGTAAAACTTGCAAACTAAACATATTTACCGGTATCGATAAATCAGTTGCTAAGGGATTCAAGTTACCGTCAGATGAAAAGAAACAGGGTATAGGCTATGTTATTGTGACCTCCCTGGACAGGCTGTGTATAGAGAGACCAGATGTATATATGACCTCTGTTGTGTGCTGAATAACAGGTGTGTGTCGGTGTGGGTGCATGTGTGTGTGGGTGTGTCGGTGTGTTTCAGTGTCGGTGTGTGTGTGTGTGTTTATATGCACCGGTGTGTGGTTTGTGTGTCTGTCGGTGTGTGTGTGTTTGTCCGTGTGTGTTGAGTATTGTGGGTCAATATGTATTTTAGGTCACGTAGGCCTATGTTATTTTAAATATTAGCCTATAATTTTTTCGTCAGTTCTTCGATTGATTAGTGTGTTTTAAGGTGTTTTTTCCATCTGCATAAACATATTTATCCATTATTTAGCAATGTTAAGACATGCCCTTGGAAAACCATATTCGGTCATTACCCTAACCTAACCCCGCTAATATAGAAGATGACAAAATAGCCTACTAAAAATACGGTGGAAAAGTGAGAAAAAAAAACTAGGCCTAGTTCTCCACTGATCCAAGATGGCCGTTTTTTTTTTTTTTTTGTCTTCTTCCACTCTTATTTAACCCACAAAGTATAATGAATGGCCTAGAAGAAAATAGGTTTAGGCCTAAAAAACAAAAATGGATTGCACACTTACCGGCCGCCGTTGCATGGATGAAACCGCAACATTGCAGATCGTTCGCCACACAACCATAGTACAGACAAACACACGCACAGACACGCACACACACACACACGGAAGCTACCAATAAGTCCTCGGTCTCTTCATCAGGGATACACAGCTTTCTTCCTGATCTCGTAGCAGTTAATTGAGTGAACAAAAAACGGCTCTCCTTTTGAAAGTCGTGGATTTCGAGTTCGATTTCAGATTTGTCAGCTTTGTTTATAATGGGATAACACTTGAATTCCCCGCATTTTTTTTAAGAATAGGCCTAAATCCCTTTTCTTGATTCTCCCCAAAGTAAATTGAGTCGAAATTAACTTGGTCTCGTTAGGAAGCAAAGGGTTAACTAGTTCGCTTGTATATAGCCTAGGCCTATTCAGTGTTTTAGTCTCTTTCTGATGTGGGATAAGTAAAGCCCTTCCTGCATGTTTAAGAATAGGGCCGATCAACTCCTGACATACATACAAAATCGGGATTAATATTCCATCTGTATAATTGCCCCAGAGAAAACAGCTGATTTCTTCCAATACTCCAATTTTAGGCTTTTTCTCTCGGTTTTTCAATTCCCTTTTGTCTGCATTTTATGGGTTACTTTGATTGGCTAGTATTTGATTCAGATTATCAAAGCATATTGGTTTTGTGTGGTGATATCACTGGTAAACACGGAGAGGAAATGTAGACGACCACCTCCTTTCACTGCTGATAATACACTGCCTTGTTGTTCTACTTGCCTCGCAGTGTTACCAAGTCTGTATCATAAATCTCGTTAACCAACGCATCAAAAGTTGCTAGATAATGGAAACTACAACAGCGTTGGATATGTGGTAACATTTATGAAATATAACTTATTAATGACTAAATTATATATAAGTTTCATGTCATATGGGATGGCAGTTGTCACTAATAAGAGTAAAATATCTGTAGATCTAGCAATAACACATATAAATTGGCAACACTTCTTGTCTAGCGATATTGACCTCACAGCTGACTGTAATCTGTCAAAACTAAACATTTCTCTCAAAATACACCACAGTAGATAAATATTACTGGCTTTCGATATCAGTCTTTTGAAATAATCATAACAATTACTGATTTTTTTATAACGGGAGCAATAACTAATAAGCATTTGGGAGCAGATAGCTGTCGGCAATTGGGAGACATACACACACGCACAAACAAACGCACATACACGTTCACACACTTTCCCGCGCCGCCTACAAGTACCGCTAAGAATAGAGTTGCCAGATACCACCGATGCTCCTTTATTTCGCCATTTTTACGCACAACTATGCTCATTATACTCTTAAAATAAACTATAAGCATCGTTTACGCAGTCTATTAAAGTTCATAGAGAGTCAATAAGAACGATTCAACGTATTCGGACCATTGACATACTTGTTCAAAATAGTGGAAATTGTGGCGCCAGTCAAGTATGAAGGAAGGAACGATTCAGCGTCTGATTCGTCCTTGAAGGAGACCAAAATGTGGGTCAAGTGTGACGTCATAGGGCGGGAAAATTGAAATGGAAAGAAATAGTCGTCTTGGGATACTTGGTCAGGATAGTCGATAGGATAGGATAGACTTATAAATTACAGATAGTAGTTATAGTTATTTTGAAGGTTTGAGTAGGAGACGACTATGATAGTATTGTTTTGATGAGGGTAGGCCGAATTAGTTTTGTAATAGTTTGTAACAGTAAATTGATAAATAAGATAGATTACATGTGAAGAGTAGTTAATGGATAAATAGGATAGATTACATTTGAAGAGTAATAATTAGATAGATTACACGTGAAAATTATAGTTAATATATCATTGTTTACGAATATTTGAGTAGGCCGGTCAATAGAATAGCTTATATTTGACGAGGTTAGTATAATTTATTTAAACCTTGGAGAACATAGTTAAGGGGGTCACCGTTTTTTTTTTTTTTTTATCTTTCTCTCCTTATCTCTCTTTCCCTGGCTTGTATCTATTCGGCCCCATTTAGCCTACTGTTTTAAGACGTTTAGCCCCATCCAGGTGTCAATATTTTCCTGGCGAGCGGTAGCGAGCCAGCATATATATATAAACAAAATTTACGGCTAGCTAAATTTGTAAATTTTTTGATAGAAAAATTCTCCGGCGAAGCCGGATTCTCCATACAATGCAGACTCGCTATCGCTCGCCAGGAAGAAATCAACACCTGGATGGGGTTAAACGTCTTAAAACAGTTGGCTGTATGGGGCCGAATGGATACAAGCCAGAGAAAGAAAGAAAAGGAGAGAAAGATAAACAAAAGTATAAAAAACCCCCCTTAATGACAAACAAAAACGGCGCCAGACCCCTTTCAAGCTAAATATGTACATTTTTCGGTAGAAAAAAAGTTCCGGCGGCGAAGGCCCATTTATCATAGATTGCCGACTTGCGAGTTTCGTTCTATAAGGAAGTTGGAGCTGTAGACAACGTTATTTAACATAATTTACAGGTAAAATACGGTCGTAGTACATTTATAAATACATCAAACCCAATTCGACGTACCATTTAACCATCAGAAACTTACTTTATTATTGCGTTTCTGTTTAATATCGATGTTCACGGCTCCAACTTCCTTATAGACTGAAACTCGCAAGTGGTCAAATTGAAGAGAACACCCAAATGTACAGCCAGCTCGTTTAATGGGCCGGTTTTCTGGACCACTTTCTCCCTCATGTTTAGCCCCACTAGTTTTGACATTATAAGACGTTCGGCCCATTAGTTTGGCGATTTTAACACCTTTCGCCCCATTTCGTTGTCAATTTTAAGACCTTTCGTGCCATTGTGTCGATTATTTCCTCGCGTGCGATAGCGAGCCTGCAATTTTAAGAGGAACCGACCTTCGGCCGGGACATTTTTCTACCGAAAAATGTACAAATTTATCTTGAACGGGGGTCTAGGGGCTGTTTTTCTAAGCTTGATGGAGGTCTAGGGAGGAAACTAAAAACAAATATAAATTAATTAATGGATCAAACAAACGGTCAGTTTCCCCTTAACCATTAATGGACCAAACAAACGGTCAGTCTCCCCTTAACCATTAATGGACCAAACAAACGGTCAGTCTCCCCTTAACCATTAATGGACCAAACAAACGGTCAGTCTCCCCTTAACCATTAATGGACCAAACAAACGGTCAGTCTCCCCTTAACCATTAATGGACCAAACAAACGGTCAGTCTCCCCTTAACCATTAATGGACCAAACAAACGGTCAGTCTCCCCTTAACCATTAATGGACCAAACAAACGGTCAGTCTCCCCTTAACCATTAATGGATCAAACAAACGGTCAGTCTCCCCTTAACCATTAATGGATCAAACAAACGGTCAGTCTCCCCTTAACCATTAATGGACCAAACAAACGGTCAGTCTCCCCTTAACCATTAAGGATCAAACAAACGGTCAGTCTCCCCTTAACCATTAATGGATCAAACAAACGGTCAGTCTCCCCTTAACCATTAATGGACCAAACAAACGGTCAGTCTCCCCTTAACCATTAATGGATCAAACAAACGGTCAGTCTCCCCTTAACCATTAATGGATCAAACAAACGGTCAGTCTCCCCTTAACCATTAATGGACCAAACAAACGGTCAGTCTCCCCTTAACCATTAATGGATCAAACAAACGGTCAGTTTCCCCTTAACCATTAATGGATCAAACAAACGGTCAGTCTCCCCTTAACCATTAATGGATCAAACAAACGGTCAGTTTCCCCTTAACCATTAATGGATCAAACAAACGGTCAGTCTCCCCTTAACCATTAATGGATCAAACAAACGGTCAGTCTCCCCTTAACCATTAATGGACCAAACAAACGGTCAGTCTCCCCTTAACCATTAATGGACCAAAACAAACGGTCAGTCTCCCCTTAACCATTAATGGACCAAACAAACGGTCAGTCTCCCCTTAACCATTAATGGACCAAACAAACGGTCAGTCTCCCCTTAACCATTAATGGACCAAACAAACGGTCAGTCTCCCCTTAACCATTAATGGATCAAACAAACGGTCAGTCTCCCCTTAACCATTAATGAGTCATCCAGTGGGAGATTTTAACGGGACATAAGATACTAAGCCGCCTCAGCACGCTATGACGCTTGGCTTTCTTTGATTCTGGCTACTAATAGGCGATATTATTCAGTTTAGGAAGAGCCTGTGAGAGTCGGAGGGTTAATTAAGATACCTCCTAACCCTTGGATCCCTAGAGGTTATTCCTAAGCTAAGTACAATCCTTTAGTATTAGCTAGAATAATATTAACATGATCTCACGGAAATTAAGAGGATAACTAAAGAAAAGTAAATTTATCAGCTCTTGAATTATTGCAAAGGGCAGTAAAGAGGTATTATTATACGCTATTATTACTATATGCATAAGTGTGTTGATTTTCGGTGTGAGCGTCCTGGGTTCGAATCCCCGGACTGCCACATGTGTTTGTTAATTTCATTAATCGAGTTTAGGAGTAAAGTTGGTTAGTGGAGAGAACATAATAATTAGCTTTATTAATTTGAGTTGGACAATAACCTGGTTGGAAAACATAACGGGATGCTTGATCATTATACTTCCTCGAATATAATGGAAAGTGCCTCAGACATTTTGGAAGGGCGATCATTTAAGGGGAGATTTCCACTTGAGGGACTTTTTGTCTATACCCCCTTCTCCCTCATGTTTAGCCCCATTGCTTTTGAGATTTTAAGACGGTCGTCCCATTAGTTTGGCGATTTTAAGAACTTTCACCCAATTGATGTCACTTTTAAGACCTTTCGTCCCATTTAGGTGTCGATTTTTTCCTGGCGAGCGATAGCGAGCCTGCAATTTAAGAGGGATCGGCCTTCGGCCGGGACATGTTTCTACCGAAAAATGTACAAATTTATCTTGAAAGGGGGTCAAGGGGGTGTAATTTCAAGTTTGATGGAAGTCTAGGAAACACACTAAAAACCTCCCCTTAACTTTATGAAGATTATGACGCATTTTGACAGTTTATGTTGGCTATCATTAGACGATTCTGTACAAGTTAGAAAGGATTTGCGAGAATTATAAGGATAAAGACTATATCACTTATTAATTATCCCTCGGACTTCCATATACCCTTCCAAATCTGAACAAAATCGTCTAATAGTAACCATAAAACAAATGAAATGCGTCATCTTATCTTTAGAGGGTTAATTGATAATCTTAATGGGACTAACTTTGATTCTCTATCTCTCTCTCACACACACTCTCACTCTTATTCTCTCTCTCTCTCTCTCTCTCTCTCTCTCACACACACACACACACACTCTGACTCTTATTCTCTCTCTCTCTCTCTCCATGTTTTGTATCATGCATTTCCTGAAAGAATTGCGACATATTTTAGTGACAAAAGCATTCAATGGTGAGATAATTCTTTCTCTTTCTATCGTTCTTTCTTTCCTTTCCGTTTCTCTCTCTAAATAATATTAACATATACCAATACAAAAAAAAAAAACATACGGCGAAGCTACAGTAATTGAATGTTTAGATATATGTGCGAATATGTTATTGCAAAGTTGATGATTAGCCTACTATTTTCAAATTAATAAGTCTTCTGTCCATCCATTCATTCACCCACTAACTTTTATTAGGGGAGTTTTTTATTTATTTACCGGTATTGATTATATTGAACGTTTTTTTTTAAAGGCCTCCACCAATCTTTTAAAAATACCCCCCCCCCCCCCCCCCCCTTCAAGATAAATTTGTACATTTTTCGGGAGATGAATGTCCCAGCCCAAGGCCGGTTCCTCCTAAAATTAAAGGCTTGCTATCGCTCGCCCATAAATGGTACGAAAGGTTTTAATATTGACAAATAAATTGGGTGAAAGGTCTAAAAATCACCAAACTAATGGGCTGAACGTCTTAAAATCTCAAAACTAATGGGGAAAACATGAGGGAGAAGGGGGTCCAGTAAAACCAACTAGCCTCCCCTCAGTATTTTATTTACATACGTTTTCTATTAACTAAAGTATCATAAAAAACGGGTTGAGGGTTGACTATTATATTATATTGAGGGGGTCACAGTTTTTTTGTTATCTTTCTTTCCTTTTCTCTCTTTCCCTGGCTTGTATCCATTCGGTCCCATTCAGCCAACTGTTTTAAGACGTTTATCCCCCTGCAGCTGTCGATTTCTTCCTGGCGAGCGATAGCGAGCCAGCATTGTATGGAGAAATCCGGCTTGGCGGAGACATTTTTCTATCGAAAAATGTACAAATTTAGCTTGCTGTCAAAAACAAAACAAAACATTTATGCTGGCTCGCTACCGCTCGCCAGGAAAATATTGACACCTGGTTGGGGGGTAAACGTCTTAAAACAGTAGGCTGAATGGGGCCGAATGGATACAAGCCAAAGAGAGAGGGAGAGAAAGAGAAACAAAGCAAGGTGGGCTCCCTTATTATCGGCATTTTAGTGTTTGTAGGGAACTCTTCGATGATTGTGACGCATATTGACAGCTCATTCTGGGTATCATTCTGGGTATCATTAGACGATTTTATACAGGTTAAGGGGAGGTTTTTAGTTCGTTCCCTAGAATTCCATCAATCTTAAAAATACACCCCCTTGACCCCCTTTCAAGATAAATTTTTACATTTTTCGGTAGAAAAATTTCCCGGCTGAAAGCCGGTTCCTTTTAAATTACAGGCTCGCTATCGCTCGCCAGGATAAAATCGACACCTGAATTGCACGAAAGGTCTTAATATGGGGTGAAAGTTCTTAACATCGCTAAACTAATGGGGAAAACGTTTTATAATATCAAAAGCAATGGGGCTAAACATGAGGGAGAAAGGGGTCAAGAAAAAAATCCCTCAAGTGGAGATCTCCCCTTAAGAAGGATCTGTGGGAATTATAAGCGTAAATAACATATCAATTTAACTGTCTTGGAATTTCGATGTGAGTATCCTAGGTTCGAGTCCTTGGAGTGCCACATGGATTTGTTGATTTCATTAATTGAGTTTAGAGGTGAAGTTGGTTGGTGGAAAAAACCAACAACATAATAATTAACCCTCTGACTTCCACAGACCCCTCCTAATCTGAATAAAATCGTCTAATGATAGCCGGAAAACAGAAGAGAAATGCAATTAATAATACACGTAGGAATTATAGACTAAAAAATAAGCCATATATGTGAGGCATTTTGTTAACCCTTTCAGTACCGGCAACGCTTTTTTATTTTATTTTAGCTATATTTAGATGATTTTGTGAAGCGAGAAGGATCTGCGGTGGTAAAAAGGGTTAAGGGAGAGATAGTTCGAAGCCTGTTTATTGCTGGATAAAATCACGTAATCGTGGCCAGAATATAATGAAAAGAACGGCACCGTTGCTGAAAGGGTTAACATTATGGGAATTTAGACTCACAAGTATGCTATATACATATTGAGAACAACCTTATCAAAGTCATAGTCATTGAAAATCACTCAAGGAGAACTCGGTGCATATTTCATAAGTAAATTCAAACTCATAAGGCCTCGTATTGTCCATAATGTATACAACACTATATTCGGGTTATACTAAGTTCATTCTTGCAGTGACGTCATGTGCTTACAATCAGTGACGTCACGTATTGAACTGGAGCCAGATACTTAAGGTGACAGTTAAGTATCTGGCCTAAGGCGACATGGTGATGGGCTGGTTTATCAGAGTGAGAGCTGAGCGATCTCTGCCATACCCATAGCTTACTCTGACTGTTCCTTTTACTTACTGTATATATTTTCTAGATCTCAAGTGACGGCGTCTCTTCCATCTCTTCCGTGGATTGACCTTTCTACTGCCAACCTAGAGGTTGGCAGATTGGGAGCTAAAGCGTCACATTTTTCCCTTGCCCCTCAACTTTCCCTTCATAATTGCTGAGGGGCACAGCACCTTAGGTGGTTCTTTGGTTTCCCGGGCGTTTCTGCACCCTCCTCAGCTCCCCGCCTTGGAGTGGCTTCGGTCCCCTGGGCTTCATTAGTGTTAAGCAGGGCGGGATTTATGGAGGCGCTCGGTTATGACCTTGGCCTTGCTCGGGACCTTGGGGCTGCTCGGCCAGACAGCCCGGGGAACAACAACAACAACAACAGCAACTTAAGGGGAGATATCCACTTGAGGGATTTTTTTCTTGGCTCCTTTCTCCCTCATGTTAAGCCCCATTGTTTTCCTAATGTTAAGACGTTCGCCCCATTATTTTGACGATTTTAAGAACTTTCAATCCATTTCTGTCAATTTTAAGACCTTTCGTGCCATTTAGGTGTCGATTTTATCCTGGCGAGCGATAGCGAGCCTGTAATTTAAGAGGAACCGGCTTTCAGCCGGGACATATTTCTACCGAAAAATGTACAAATTTATCTTGAAAGGGGCTCAACGGGGTGTAATCTTAAGCTTGAAGGATATCTACGGACCAAACTAAAAACCTCCCCTTAAGGTGACATTTCTCCCTACGACAGTCATATCCTAAATGCGGACATAGATATTTTAACCATCTACTGTACTTATCTATTTGTCTCCCTTCCTATACCCATTAAGCTATATGCCCGTCTATCTATTTATCTATATCTATCTATCTATCTAGTTATATATATATATATATATATATATATATATATATATATATATATATATATATATATATATATATATATATATGTTAGTAAAGCCAGGTAATAAATTTTCTTTAATACATACGAGGTTGAAAGAAATGGCAATTTCTGCGTTGGAAATTGTATTATTCAAAGTTTCCAGGTCTCTGATGAGTTTTCGCTGGGTGGCAGGAAGTAGATGAAGGAGATGAGCAAAATTCATGGTGATACAGGGTTACATTAATGTACATGATGATACAGGATACACGACGTGTTTCACTGGACAACCAGCATTATCAAGTAAGGATAGAATGATATAAAAGGTAAACAGGAAGGGTATATATAGAGGGTGGAGGATCAGAGGAGGCGAAAATCAGGGGGCAAAAGTCTGCTATTGGTGGAGGGGTATTCTAGGAGAGAGAAAGGGAGAACCGCTTCACGCATGCGCACTGGATGCGGGATGGTGGTCGGTTGGCGGGGTCGAAGCTGATTGGCTGCGTGTCGAGGGGCGTAGCCTAAGTTCTGTAGTACGTGTGGCGCCTGCGGAAGACGAAGCTGAAGGAGGTACGCGGGGGGCTGCGTCAAGGGCACCGGGGAGGAGGGGGGGTGCTAGGTCCTGTAGGAAAGTGCCTTTTGGCAGAAGGAAGGATCTGAAGGTCCAGAGTTTGGTTGTTGATGTTGGGATGTAAGGCTTGGATATATAAAGCTTCGAGTATAGGTAATCTCCTTGGGTCACTTTCTTTATCGAGTATGGTGGTGTGTTTCTCTAACTCGTTGCGTGTGAGGTGGGGGTGGTTAGGGGTGAGATAGTGGTCTTTGATGGCTCCAGCCTGAAGGTGAAGAGTTAACCGACGTGAAAGACGAGTCTGCGTCATACCAATATAGGAATGAGGTCCACAGTCCTCATAATTACAGGTATGTTGGTAAATGACGTGATCGTCGGTCATCGGGCTCTTTATCTTGGTGGAAGCTGGTTTGTTGCGGAGAACGAGGTTGGAGGTCTTGGGGGATTTGTAATAAATTATTAATTTGATTTTGTTTTCCGGGTTGGTTGGGTGGACATGCTTGGAGATTATTTCTTTTAAGACGGCCTTGTCATTTTTGTGTTCAGAGGACATAAAATTGCGGTAGAAGATCTTAATTTCATTGGGGGGGGTCAATGTTAGGAGAGCCCTCACGCACTGCTCTACCTGGGCCGACACCCACCAGGAACTAGAAAGACTATCCCAAGTTTTAGTAAATAACGGATACTCCAACTCCGACATCTCCAGCACCATCAATCACCATCTTGAAAAATGGTACACCCAAAGCCCTCCCAACATTGACCCCCCCAATGAAATTAAGATCTTCTACCGCAATTTTATGTCCTCTGAACACAAAAATGACGAGGCCGTCTTAAAAGAAATAATCTCCAAGCATGTCCACCCAACCAACCCGGAAAACAAAATGTGTTTCCCTTCCTATATCTATTTATCTATCCGACTGTCTGTCCATCCATTTGTCTATCTATCTATCTATCTATCTATATATCTACCTCACTGTCTCCCTTACTTCCATATATCTCCCTGTCTACCCGTCTGTCTGTCTCTCTGTCTCTCTGTCTCTGGCCTAATCTCTAGCGAAAGCCTCATCATATATTCTACTCATCTACTCCTATGCTACTTTCTCCTCTCATACTCTGTGTGTGTGTGTGTGTGTGTGTGTGTGTGTATCGCAAACTTACACAATATAAGATAAACCCCACTCCTACTCCCTCTTATCAACAGCTTGCGTTCATATCTCTATCACAAACATAGATAACACAATCACACCATCCCAATCAGGAATATCGCTACCTAATAATGACACACTCAATTTCTGCATCATCGTCAGTAGCAAAGTTTACAGCGGGATAATCGTACTACTGTTTCCAATGTTGTGGGTGTGTATTATTCATTTATATTATTAACCATTTGAATCCGGAAACGCCAAATTGTGTTCATCCATCCTCTCTACATACCCAAGCCATCCACGCCTGCTTGTGCGCATATCATCACTAATATTCTTGATTCCTAATCATCTCTTCAACTCTTCACTATCTTTCAATTTGTTCCCACACATCCATCTCAACATTCTCGTCTCATTACGTTCCATTCTGTTGATATTATCCGCTTTGACAGGCCACGTTTCTGAATTTAATGCGTTTTGTGTATGCTTTGACATGCCACATGCCATGGTCTGAATTCATTGCGTTTCTGATACACGAAACATATACCTTTCCCTTCAAGGGGAGTGGGAGTCTTCTCATGGTCAGAACTGGCAGCAGTTCCCTGAACTTTCCTCAGCCACATCTAATTCTGGTGATAGTGGCAGCCTTAGCCCCACCACCGGCTGAAATGGTATTTCCCAAGTAGAAAACTTGTCTATCACCTTCAGTGAGTCATTGCCAAAGTTCACATTATAATTTCACTGTAATTCAACACAAGCTTTGCTTTTTCCATAAAAGGTTAACCAGGGAATGGCACCGAGACTCTTAAGAGGTTTTACTGGGCGAAGGTGATGGGACTCTTTAGATCCAAGGCCTAAAAAAGCCTTTTAAAAGACCTCAGTGTTACTCAAAACAAAGGAATATGTGATTAAGTGAGATAATTCCCCGCCATACCTTCTATCAATCCTCCACATGTGTCCAACCCCCCCCCCCCCCCCCCCCCCTTTCAATTATCACCTATTTGTCCTCTTATTCTCTTGTTTATCGGTTTATTTTCCGCGCCAATATCCCCCACCCGGTTTCAAGCTCGAAATGGAGGCATATAGAGATCGTGGCAAGAGAGAGACTTCACTTACAAGGCGTCATTGTTGATCGATAAGTGAGAGAGAGAGGGTCTGTGCTGCGCCGGCTCTGCTCTCATGAATGAACCGGTCGGCAATATTTCGTCTTTTTCACCTCCCAAATACTATTCCCACTTGTTTTATTGCTGTTACATGAAAATATCTTCATATTAAGCGTAAAATAGGCGCATATGAATAAGTAATAATGATATTTATCGGATAATGACGATTTTAGTCGGGAATGTATCAAAATACCCTCGCCTGCCGGGCACTTTCAAATAACATAGGTTCGCCGTTTGAAGGTTAAATATCTTCTTCTAGTGCATTCTTATTTGTTCCAGTATCATCCCAAACCCTACTATGGCTGCTGAGTTCCATAACATGTGTGTGGTGAAGGTGAGGAAGGGAGGGGAGGTGAGGAAGTTCTCCATATCCAAAGCCGAGACCTACACCAACCTGGAGAGGACCATAAGGAACTCCTTTGGTGGCCTTGACTTAGGGGCCTTTAGGCTCTTCTGGAAAGGTGGGTAATGACATAGGTAAGATCCTGTGTAGCGGGTAAACTGTTTTTCAGATGCCTATTTACTAAGAAACATTGAACAATATTTTTAACCTAACCTAACCAAAACTTAACCTAACCTAACCTAGTATATATTAGTGGACTATTTATGAATGTAAAATGTAAACATATATTGTAACATTACCAAATTATTGAGATATATGTACAGGTCTACCCGCTACACAGGATTATACATGTTCTTCGAAGAATAAAGGGCGTATAAAGGGTACCGGGTATGCAAAAGGCATATAAGGTCCAAGGGTAGCGATAATATATATTTTAACTGTGTTGGTGGTGCAATGATTTAGATGCTTATGTTTTGGGTGTGGTGTCCCGAGTTCGAATCCCAGGATGACCATATGCTTTCATTAGTTTATTCAAGTGCATTGGGGTTTGTAATTGATGATTAATGTTAAGAACGGGGTGTTACTTTATCTATAGCATAGAGATATGTCACAACCGAAGGAGAGTTCCTCCTAAATTGCAGGTTTGCTATCGCTCACCAGAAAAACTAATGGGGTTCTGTTTTTCCAGACGGGGACGGGGATACCATTCAACTCACCAACAACGGAGAACTGCAAGCCGCCTTGATGGAGTTGGAGAAGGACTACGAGAAACAGGCGCTAAACATTACCCTTGTGGTCTCCAAAAATGCCCCTCAGGTTCCTTACGACACAAAATATCTAGATTAACCCACTGAGCCCCATCCGAACAAAATCTCAGTAATAGCGGAGTAGCCATGATAAGGACGTGACAATTTATCCTCAGCTGAAAGTGGACAGACTATAGTACCTTGAGGAAAATGCGAAAATGTGGCACAATAGATACAATTTCAACTGAACATCATATTGTAAAAGTATCTGTAAAATATTAAATGCAGTATTTCTTTGTAAAATCAATAGGGGGGGGGGGGGGAGGGATAAATATATAACCGATAAATTATTGATTAATCTTTGTTGCTCTGTTTTATATTTCATCCAAGAACCAAGTGAAACCGAATATATTAACCCCTCTTTGGCGGGGACCGACTTAAGGGGAGCGTCCGGTTTTTACTCTAGAACGTGTCAGTGGATTTTGTCTGTATTTCATAATATTTGGTACACGTATAGGGGACGTAAAAACTAAGAAATTTCCAAAATTTTAATTCTCTAGGACAATTATTTGTTGAGTTAGGTGAGAATTAGTGTGTAAATTTATGACTTTGTTTAAAATCAAAATCTCATTTAAATGTTGTTGCTTGATTGTTTCAATGCATTGGGGGTACTAACAATAGGTGTAGTTTCAATTGTCCGTGTTTACTTTTTCCATTTTGTATCTAATTGTAGAATGAGGGCATTTAAAATTAGGTACAAATTAGGTGACAAATGTCTCGGGGTGGTGTGTCGAAATGGGAAATAAATAAAAAAAAGGGCAACGTAGAGTTGTAGAGAATTTCATGCCCTTTCCAATGACACCCGAATCATTGTTGTAGCATGTTTGGTTACGTCAGAATAATGCCGACGAGTGAACTTTCTTACGTGAGGTACTAAGGCGGGAGAGCGGTGGCTAACCAGCCAGCCAGCCGCACCCTACCTGTCACGCGGCAAGCAGCACACTGTTCTTTCTCCACCACCACCACCACACCCTCGGTGTTACCAGGATAGAGATAGCAGATACTGCTAGGGAAAATATCTACGAACGTCATATTTTCACCAAAACTTCATGGTTTTCGTTTTTTTTTTTTTGCAGATCCGAAACCCATAATGCATTTTCTACGCGTCTGCGCGACCCGCGACCCGCGAAAGTTTGAAACTAGCCCAGAAATAATATGCTTCCAGACGGAATATTGCCTCAGGATTTTAACTGAAGACAGAGGGATGGGTGATGATGCCATATATCAGGTTGCGCAATATTGCCGTTTTGAGCACTTTTCCGAGTCAAACCGGACGTTCTCCTTAAGGCGGTCAAGAGAACCCAGACCTAATGAGCGGGGACCGCCTTAAGTCGTATGCGATGTTGAGCACATAATTGGCTCTGAGAGAGAGTCCGAGCGGTGGGAGGAGCGTAGGTTGGCTCTGACCGTTCGGCATGGCTCCCGCAACGCGACTGGGCCCACCTCCACACACATCCACACCCACTGCCTCCCTAGACAGGGAAATATGTAAGGAAATTACCGTATTTTAGGGATTTTTCCTTTGTGTTGCACGATCGTTGCAAGACAACCCGTGATCGTAGAAGGATGGTTCAGGTGTCATATGAAAGCTCAATTAACGCCCTTTCACGGATACATAATTGTATTACGCTCTGGCTCTTCTTTATGCATGAAAAAAAAGCATGGAATGAAGCTCATTTAGGGTAAATATGCCCGCTTGGCAGATAGTAGAAGTTATTAACCTAGCCGCTCGTTGAGTGTTAAAATCGTGTTTATTCCACCCGATTGATGCTCTACTATTTCTCTCTCTCTCTCTCCCTCTCTCACCAGGACCAAGTAAAACAGAATATATTAAAGATAGTTTTTATTCCACTACCTCAATGTACTATTAACACTACTCGCCTCTATCTCGGAGTCTAGCTGGATTTAACCCTTTGCAGATTTGGACAACTTTTGACAGTTTATTCTGGCTATCATTAGACGATTTTATACAGCTTAGGAAGGATCTGTGGGAGTGAAAAGGGTAAAGCCTATTTCAATTCACCCTCTGACTTCCATATACCCTTCCTAACCTAAGCAAAATTCCATACAGCTTAGGAAGGATCTGTGGGCATGGACAAAAATTAACCCACTGACTAAATAAATATATATAACAAATGTATAAATAGTTTGAGTCCTAAAGGTACGAAAAAATACATATATACAAAATCATCTAATGGTAACCAGAATAAGGCGAAAATTGACGCCACCGTAATGAAAGGGTTAAAGGGGGGTAGTACTCGGTTTTTTCTGGACCCCCTTCTCCCTCATGTTTGGCATATTAGTTTTGAGGTTTTAAGACGTTCGTTCCGTTAGTTTGGCAATTTGAGACCTTTCGTTTCATTCTTTTATATATATATTAAGACCTTTCGTGCCCTTTAGGTGTAGATTTTTTCCTGGTGAGCTATAGCGAGCCTCTTATTTTAAAAGGAACCGGCCTTCGGCCGAGACATTTTTCTACCGAAAAATTTACAAATTTATCTTGCATGGGGGTCGAGGGAGTGTTTTTCTAAGCTTGATGGAGGTCTAGCCAGGAAACTCAAAAATAAATAAATACTTAATATATAGACCAAAAAACAAGCACTACCCCCTCAAGTATCTTAGGCTAAAATAAATATATAAATAGTTTGAGTCCTACAGTAGTCCTAGAGGTAGAGGTAAAAAAAAAAAAAAAAAAAAAAGAAAAATCATCTAAAGGTAACTAAAGTAAGACTAAAATTAGGTCCTCGTGCCTACAGTAACCCCTATAGTAATCAACTTTATTCAGTTTAGGAAGGATCTCTAGGAATGATAAGGCTTCGAACTATCTCACTTAACCCTTTTTACTTTGCCCCTCAACTTTCTCTTCATAATTGCTGAGGGGCACAGGGCCTTGGGTGGGGCTTTGGTTTCCCGGGCGTTTCCGCACCCTCCTCAGCTCCCCGCCATGGAGTGGCTTCGGTCACCTGGGCTTTATTGTGGTCGGCAGGGAGGGTTCTGTGGGGGCGCTCGGTTATGGCC
The DNA here is from genome assembly GCA_032716605.1 of Paralithodes platypus. Lineage (NCBI taxonomy): Eukaryota > Metazoa > Arthropoda > Malacostraca > Decapoda > Lithodidae > Paralithodes > Paralithodes platypus. The sequence continues at coordinate 27,557 of JAVRFV010000452.1, forward strand.
TTGGCCTTGCTCGGGGCCTTGGGGCTGTTCGGCCAGGCAGCTTGGGGAACAACAACAACAACAACAACAACAACACTTTTTACTCACAGATCCTTCTTAAACAGCACAAAATCCTCAAAATAGAGCCCAAAAAAAAAGAAAAAAAAAAAAAAAAAAAAAAAAAAAAAGACGCCGGTACAAAAGTGGTTAACCTTTAATAAATAAATAAATAGTGACCCATCCAGCGGGCCATAACATAAACAAATAAAAACAAACAAACAATTACTAAACTACAACAAAAACATAATGCACATGCAAAATCAATGGTTGGAGAGCACATTTGATGATGGTAGTTCGTGTGATAAATAGGGGTCGGGGGGAGGGGGGAGGGGGGGCATTCAATCGCTATTACTACGACATTACACAGACGGTACAGAGTTGGTCAGGAATTCTTGTAAATCTCGAATGGTATAAAGCAGACGGTGAGCATTAATTATAGTCCGTTCATTCTAGGTTGGGCAGAAATCGTAACCTCTAACCTCTGTAACTCAAAATAGGGCTAGAGCAAATGAACTGTCAATTTCCACACATATTCCCTAGCCAAGTCTTCCTATCTAGTAGAAATATTAGCTCGATAACTCTAGTCCTTTTTGAGTTATGATAGGTTAGGGGTTAGGATTTCTACCCAACCTAGAGTGAACAGACTGCAGTATAGTGAATCACAGTCATTTATTATGTGTGGCTCAAATAGTTTGTCAAAATAATACGCCAGTGTATCGTAAATGCACTTCCATACTTTGTCCACAAATGGCTTTCCACATGAAAACAAATATATATACGGTATATACTGTATATTCTGTATACAGTATATATCTTATAATAATAGGAAAGGCAATTTTATTAGTTTCTCCTGTAACATCAATGGGTATCATACTAGCATTATTTCAGTCATATAGGCATCACTAGACTTCTTAAAGCAAGCTGCTGCTGAAAGGGGCTTGAAAACTAACCAAACGAGTACGGTAAATCCAAATGTTGGAAAGTATGGACATTAAATCCGAAGTCTGCTGTCAACTTTTTATATTTATAGATTAATTGACACGTTGAAACTATTTTGATGTGACATTTTTCTACCGATTTTTTTTACAAATTCATCTTGAAGGGGGATGTAGGGGGTGTTTTTTTTAAAGCTTGATGGAGGTCTAGCGAGGAAACTAAATGATAAATTAATAAATACATAAATAGACCAAAAAGATAGCCACTACCCCCTTAATAATAGCCACTACCCCCTTAATAATAGCCACTACCCCCTTAATAATAGCCACTACCCCCATAATAATAGCCACTACCCTCTTAATAATAGCCACTACCCCCTTAATAATAGCCACTACCCCCTTAATAATAGCCACTACCCCCTTAATAATTAATCATTAATCAACATATAGCGGTGGGTGTATGATACTTAACCCTTTCAAGCTCCAATACGAGTTTCTGTTCTGTTTTCTGGCCACTATTAGACGATTTTATTCCGATTTGTAACGGTATATGGAAGTCAAAGGGTTGTTGTTGTTGTTGTTCCCTAAGCTGCCTGGCCGAACAGCCCCGAGTCCCTGAGAAAGGCCATGGCCACGATCGGGCTTTCCCACAGAGCTCTCATTGAGTGTAGATTGTGTTGTTGGCGTAAGTGGTTGTGTGAAATGCAGTCTTCTATGATGTGTTTAATGGTATGGGGTGCTGTGTTACATCCCGGGCAGGCGTCGACAACGGAGTCATCCAGTCTCTTCTGATAGCTCAGGAGAGCTGGATGGTGTCCGCATCTCAGCCTGGCCAGGTGGACTCTGTCCTCGCGAGGAAGGGAGGATTCGGAAGGATGGATTTCGGGAGGTCGTGCATGCAGCTGCGTGTTGTCTGTGAGTGAGTGGATGGATCGGTGAGAGATATGAGTATGGATGTGCTTCTGGAAGTTGGTTCGGGGTGGGCAGGGAGGGAGAGAGGACAATAATTGTGTGTGATACCGTGTGCTGGGTGTTGTTTTGATATTTCTTGGTGTCTGTGGGTGTGTTGCCATGTAGTTTAGTGGGTGGTCTTGGTTCGTGGAGGCTGCTGCCAGGAATTGAGTGCCTCTCATGTCCAGATGGTCTTTGACTTTGAGGATTTTGGTTTCTTGATGTAGGTGATCTGTGGGTGCAGTAGCTGTGCAGCCTGTAATGATCTTCAGGGCTTTGTTTTGAATAGTCTGTAAGGTCTTATGATGTGTTTCAGCTAGGTTAGAAGCCCAGGCTGGGCTTCCATATTCCATCACTGATCTTATGTATTGTTTATATACTGTGGTGGTAGTTTCTTTGTTGTGTCCAAATTTTGTGTAAGCAAGTGACCTGAGGGCGTTAAGTCTGGGTGTCAGTTTCTTTTTAATGTTTGTGGTGTGCTGCGATTTTTGAATGTCATATGAGTATCATATGTTACTCCTAGGATTTTGGGTGTGTGTGTGTGTGTTAGGGGTGTGTTGTTTATGGTGAGTTTAGGGATGTATTCGTGTTCTCCTGTCCAACTTGTGAGCAGGGTTGCGGTGGATTTGGCTGGGGCTAGATTAAGTCTGTTTGTAGTGCACCAGCCATGTAGTGTGTTGAGATAGGGTTGAAGGAGATCTGTTGCTCTTTTTGGGTCATGGTGTGTGCATGTGAGTGTTATGTCATCTGCATAGGAGGCTAAGTTTATTTGGGGCGTATTGGGTGTAGTCAAAGGGTTGATTGAGATAGTATTTACCCTTTTAATACCCACAGATACTTCCTACGCTGTATAAAATCGTCTAATGATAGCCAAAATAAACTGCTAAAACGCGTCAGAGCTTCAAGGGGTTAATAACATATATTTATAAATATATGTATTATAAACGAAGATGAGATAATAACAAACTTGTGAAGAGATACATATTCTCTTTAGGGGAGGTGGGTCGTCTTTCCGGTTCCCCTTCTTCCTCATCTTTAGTCCCATTACTTTTCAAATTTTAAGACGTTAGCCTCATTAGTTAGTCGATTTTAAAACTTTTCGTCCCATTTCTATATCAATATCAAGACCTTTCTTGTAATATTGGTGTCGTTTTTTCCCTGGCGAGCGATAGCGATCCTGTAATTTTAAGAGAAACCGGCCTTCGGCCCGAGACATTTTTCTATCGAAAAATGTACAAATATATCTTGAAGGGAGGATCTAGGAAGTGTGTTTTTAAGCTTGAAGAAGGTCTAGCGAAGAAACTAAAAAATATATGAATATATAACTAAATAGACCCAACAAAATAACCACTGTCCCCTTAAATATGTATATATGGTTACATGTTCACTCCAACACGATTTTGTATCTACATATGCACTTCTACATGTTTGGAGGGATGCATTGTCTAAATATTTTGAGATATGTATTCATTTTCCCAAGTTTGGAGAGACAATCCTTTCTACAGGTTGGAGAGCTACTTGTTTAGAGAATAATGTTCCTCATTGTACATTCATCTCAATATATGCAATACACGTTCTCTACCACACGTTAAGAGAGGTATACATTCTTTACAACACATAATGAAAACTATGTACTGTATTCACTTCTAGGTCTACATATTAGGAGAGATACTAGTTAATTTACACATTCACGACAACATTTGAAGAACTATGTATTCGCTTCTAGGCTACATATAAGGAGAGATACTTGTTTAATTTTACAAGAATACATTTGGAGAGTTATGTATTCACTTCTAGGCTACATATAATACTTGTTTAATTCTACACATTGAGAGTAATACGCATTCTAAACCACTCGTCTCATTCGCGTTCACTGGGTGATGGGTGTGTGGAGGATGTTCCAGAGTCACTTCTAGGCTACATTATAAGGAGAGATACTATTAATTCTACACATTCAGGGGAGATACTCTCTTAATTCTACACATTCAGATTAATACGCATTCTAAACCACTGGTGCTGTTTGCGTTCACTTGGTGATGGGCGTGTGGAGGACGTGCCAGAGTCGGGTGGCCAGAGACTGACCCAGGGTGATGCGGTCGTCGTTGGGACCCTGTCGATGACGTGTGTTGGGGCCTCTTCTGATTAGGGGTAGAAAATGTTGTGTTAGAAATATATAACCTTATTTAGTATAATTATCTGTGCATTTGTCTATCTGGGAGTATATTGAGGTTTGTAATTGATGATTAATGTTAAGAACGGGGTGTTACTTATTTATATCTAACTTTACATTCTCTATCTATTAAAAACATAGTGTAATGCAGTCGTCATTGGGAACTTGAAGACGAAGCATATTGGGGCCTCTTCTGATTAGGAGTGGAAAATGTTGTGTTAGAAATATATACCTTAGTAGTCTATTTATCTTATTCTCCATCTGTTAAAAAATATAGGGTAATCGTTGGGAACTTGACGATGACGCGTGTGTGTCTTCTGAGTAGGATGTGCCAGAGATATGCTAAAGCAGTTTCCCCCTAAAAGTTCGCCGGTGTATCTTAATTACAGCTTGAAAATTTGTCCAGAAATTCCTGACCTCGACTATACTTGCTTTATGTATATTTTAGTGTTGTTTTGTAGTTCCACAGACTGTCTGGCCGAGCAGTCTCGAGTTTGGTAGATCGAAACCATTCAGATGATTGGGCCAGGGTGAGATGAGATCTGTCTCTAAGAGGGCAGCAGGGAAGGGTATCATCAGCTACTGGGCTTGGCACCCCGAGGCCAATGCCCGCACTGTCTTGATGGTGTAATGTTTAGAGTGTGTAAGTTCTGTATGAGGTATCCTAGGTTCGAATCCTGGGATGATCACATGCTTTAATTACTTTAAGTTGGGGTGGTTATTGGTGTTAAGAACGATGTTTAAATAATACTCTTGTTTTACCGAATTGGCGGAGTCCTACGGAGGATATTAACGTCCGTAGAGCGAGGAGGGTAGGAGACCGAGAAATGAAGGGGTTAAACACAAAATGCATATAATTAAATTCTTGCTTTACCGAATTGGCTGAGTCCTCCGGCGGATATTCGTGTCCGTGGAGCGAGGGGGGTAGGAGACCGAGAAGTGGTTGGAAGGCGAGGAGGACTGAGCTGCGGAGTGCGGCGAGGACTGGGCTGCGGAGTGCGAGGACTGGGCTGCGGAGTACGAGGACTGGGCCGCGGAGTATGTCGGTTGGGCCATGACAATCTGCGGCTTCTTCGGGTTCGAGGCGGCGACTATCCGACTACCTTCGCCCGGTTGGTAGTCGTCCAGGGAGTAGTCTTCGTAGTAGTAGTAGTTGGGTTCTGTTAAGAGGAGAGGGTGAAAGAGATAATGGGAGTAGACACTAGACAGCTATACAGATACTCGAACAACATAGACCTTTCGGGCATTACAATATTAGTACAGTAGATTGATAGGTAAGTAAGTAAAGGCTAAGATCAGCAAAGCCGAAGTGAGAGCAAAATAAAATGTATATATTGTTTATTATACTGTAGCTAGATAATACAAGTACACAACTATCTTGCCTCCTACTATAGTCCATTCATTAGAAGTAGGCCAGAAATTGTGACCCCCTAACCTCTGTAACTCAAAAAGGGCTGGAGCAAATGGGCTGTAAATGTCCACACCTATTCCCTGGCTGACCCTTCCCAAATGGTAGAAATATTAGCTCGATTACTCCAGTCGTTGTTGAGTTATAAAGGTTAGTGGTCAAGATTTGTTGGCCTAATTCTCCCTACCAGGAATTCACCAGAGACCTCTGGTGGACGCTTCCGAAGTAACGCCAGAGCTACGTCTGTCGACATAAACAATACTCAACACCTACACTATGCAAAGTTTATCACGATATCTTACGATTCTGCATGTTTTTACTATATGCTAGATGGCTACACTAAGTGCTTATGTAGTATGGTAGTTGTGGGGGTAATGTGTCAGCTATAGAAAGTACGATATATAGCTTATAATTAAGAATGATTGATGGAGAGAGAGGGTGAAGAACTGCGGGATATCGCCATTTAAAGGGCTCAGGTCGCTTACTATACAAAACAACGTGTCTGGAGTGGCAACTCCAAGAATTTCTGGTAGGGAGAATTATAATGAATAGACTATACTGCCAGTCTGGTGTGGAATTTGATCATTGATGGCATAATATATAAAAATCTGGGAAAATGAATGGCTTACTATTTAGTTTATGCTACATGCAGATAATTTAATTTGATTTAGAGAGCCCCCTCTCCTCTGGCATAATCTAAATGCCATTCTGTTACAGGTTCAGATCTTTGGTGCTCTAAAAGGCATAATTCTGGGAGGCTAGTGATTGTTAGTTCATTCTTATTACTGACCAACAATATTCCACTTGCACCCTCACATACTATACACACAACGAAGGGCGACGCATTCATAGGGATCAATGACGGAGAAGCAGTCGGAATTCTTGGAGGTGATGATTATATTAACTTTTTCTTGCTATCAACAACCCTTCTATTAATTAACCTTCAGAAAACACTAACCTCTTGCCAGGGATCATTGAGCAGTCGTAATCCTTGGAGGTGATAATTATATTAATATTTTCTCGCTATCTACAACCTTTCTTTAAATTTACCTTCGAAAACACTCACCTCTTGCCTCCTACTCGCGTCATTCTGGGATGGGTCGGGCTCATCGGCAGGGTAGTAGTAGTCATAGGCCCCGGGCAAGGGCACGGGACCCGCCGCAGGGCCCAACTCGATACCCCCGCAGGTCTGGTCCACGCGCTCCAACTTCCGGATGTCTACGCCCAAGTGGTGCATGATGGTGTAGGCCTTCTGTAGGGCCAGGGGGGAGGGGTTCTTCTCGCGCGACAGTAGCCAGATGGATTCTGTGGATTGTAAGGAGTCAATATATTTGGGGATGTTCTCTGATTGTAAAGGATGGGGTGAGGTGAAGGTCAGGTGAGGGTATTGAAGGTTAAGACTTTACAACAGCACCTCGTATCTACTTCCAGAAGAGAGTTGAGAGGGGAGAAAGGGTGTTGGAGAGAGAGGAAGCTGTTGGAGTGCTATTGTTGTGTGTGTTAGTCTGTATACGTTGTTGAGGAGTCCCCCAACTGGGTGCGATCATGTGAAACACGATAGGACGTACTACCACACCCACTAATTATGTCCGCCTTCTCCGTCTATCCTATTTTACGCTTTCTTACGTCCTGTTCAGTCATTCATCAAATCTGTGTTTTTCTACTCTTACATCTTAGCCTGATTTATCCTTTCTCAGTTCCTGTTTTGTCATCCCTAACAGTCTCTGGTCTCATCTTGCCCAAATCCTTCGGGCCAGCCCTATGAGAGTTTTGTTCTGAAACTCAGTGGTCTGAAACTGTGTTGGTGGTGTAATGGTTTAGATGCTTATGTTCTGGGTGTGGTGTCCTGAGTTGGAATCCCGGGAGGACCATATGCTTTCATTAGTTTATTCAAGTACATTGGGGTTTTGTAATAGATGATTAATGTTAAGAACGGTGTGTTACTTATACTATGTCATTAAAAAAGTTAACAGAATGGATAAAGTACCATATGAGGAGGAGCACTCTATTGACAATGGACTTCAAGACGCCATTTTCAAAAAGTTGTGGATAAAGTGCTTCTCCTCAAATGGTGTTTTTCTCCATATTCATACTGACCAGTCTTTTCCAGGATGCCATTGGGGTCACACTTGTATTCCAGGGAGAAGCTCTCATAGTCGGTGGCCAGAACTTGGAACTCGTCCTCCATAAACTGCAACAAATTTATGAGTAAGCAAATATATACAGTATGTGCTTACACATTTGTAAATACAAGTATAAAACTAAGAGACTAAACCTATGGCTAAAGTTTCACAGAAAATAAATTAATTAATAATCATATAAACCCTTTCGCGCACAAAGACGTGATTTGTGCAATTTCTGGAATACTTAAACGATGTTGTGACCATCAGGGGTGTTTAGTAACCTTTAGTTTAGTTACTTCAATCTCTGCAGTTGTCTTTGAGCGAGCTATGGGCAGAAAACTAACTTTGGAAAGGTATATTATGAGATCAAGATAACTTTATTTCTGAATACTAAACGGCAACCCCCAGTGTATGAAAGGGTAAATAAATACAAGTACATTAGGTTGGAATAGATAAAAGTCCGTCAGGTGCCTAGCCCGGGCTCAATGTTGTGAAGGGTCATGCTTGGAAGTAAGGTGGGCGGGCATTGTGGTGGTGGGGCTTTGCTGCGTGTCTGCCTGCTGAGACCGGAACCTCTCCAGGAGGTCTGGGACTGAGGGAGTGCTGGAGTCCCCTTAGAGATCCTTGGTCTCTGGGTCTTCTCCTGGGTGACCTAGATGTGTGTGAATTTTTTATTTTGTTTTTTTATGTTGTGTTGTATTGTCCCTGTTCGGGCTCTGTCTCGAATCGGCCATCCCCAGCTATGGGGTATGTGCCTGAGTATATACATATATACATACATATACATAGGTTAGGTTATGATTTACCAAAGTACTCACCTCCACCTTTCATACCTTGGGAGCCTGTGGTGAACGAGAAACACACCATCTTGATACACGGGCAACTGCATTATTTTTTTAGATTTTAAAATGTTCACGCCCTTTTCCTTACCAATATCATGACCTTTCGCTGCATTTAGCTATCAATTTTTGTCCTGGTGAGCGATAGCGAGCCTGTGATTTAAGAGGAACCGGCTCTGGCCGGGAAATTTTTCTACCGAAAATGTACAAATATATCTTGAGAGGGGGCTAGGGGTTGGTATATTAAGCTTGATGGAGGTCTAGGGAGGAAATTAAGAAATCATAAAAGGAAACTTAAATGAGGAAATAAATACGCCCCTCCCCCCTTAATATCAACCCCCCTCCACACAGACAGACAGGTAGGTATATAGGTATGGGGGTACTTACAGGTGAGGGGTATGGAGTACTTAATATCAACCCCCCTCCACACAGACAGACAGGTAGGTATGGGGGTACTTACAGGTGAGGGGTATGGAGTACTTAATATCAACCCCCCTCCACACAGACAGACAGGTAGGTATATAGGTATGGGGGTACTTACAGGTGAGGGGTATGGAGTACTTAATATCAACCCCCCTCCACACAGACAGACAGGTAGGTATATAGGTATGGGGGTACTTACAGGTGAGGGGTATGGAGTACTTAATGAGGGAAGGTTTGGCGGGCCCTTGGAGAGTTAGCTGGGAATCGTACTCCTCAATGCGACCAGTTCTGAAAACCGTAACAAAACATAATGAATGTATAATAAATGAACGTAAAATAACATAAAAAACAAACCACATAATATATACCATAGACTACAGTAGATCTGGATTGGGGGTTCGTTTTCCGATTTTGGGTCCCTTACGGCAAAGTTCCATTTTCGTGTCAAGTCCAGATCTACTGTAGTCTAAGTTTAAAAATAAAATAAACATTATATATAAACATGAGGGAGGAGGGGGGCCAGAAAATCCAACCATCTCCCCTTAATCACTTCTGTGCCGGCGGCCCGGCGCCGTCTTTTTCTTGAAACTTAGGAGGGATATATGGTAGCTAAAAGGACTAATTGAGATAGTCTGTAGCCTTTTAAAAGGTAAACGTCCTTCCTAAGCTTAATACAATCATCTAATAGTTACCAGAATCTAATGAAAAGAACGTCACCGCTACAGAAGGGGTTAAAGAAAACGAGCGCACTCACATGGTCGACTTAAATATCATTCGCATCTTGAACTGTCCGTTTTTGCGGTCCCTGGAGTAGAGGGTCTTCCAGCACCTGCCCGGCGCCTCCCAAGACGCCTGCATCTTGTCTTGTTGATACCACATACCCATGTACTGAAAATATATACACAAATAAATAAACACAGAATTTCAGAAATACAGAACACATATGGTGACCGGACAACTCAATCAGTAGACCATTTCAACCAGTAGCTCTCAACCAGTACCAAATCAACCAATACGGTTAGGTTAGGTTAGTACTATATTTTGGCACTGGTTTGGTTGGTCTTGGTTGATTTGGCACTGGTTTAGAGCAACTGGTTGAAATGGTCTAGGCTACTGGTTGAGATGTCCGGGAACCAAAAAATATATACATTAATACAGAAATCGATAGGCCTAAATAAATATATAAATGTAGACACGAATAAATGCAAAAATAATACATTAATTAATAAATGCATACATACATACAGTACATACATAAATACTTATGTTCACACATAAATACATAATAAATACCAGTAATACATAAATAGATACATACTGAATAAATACCAGCAATCAGTAAATACATACATTCTTACATTCATAACTAAATAAATAAACAAATAATGATAAAAACACATAATTAAGATTAGCTATATTTTTAGACAAGTTAGGTTCTAGGTTAACTATCTTATCAGGCAAAACTTATTAACTCACCCATGATCATAGAATACATTTTGGGCTAGCCATATAAACAGGCAAAATATACATTCTAAAGTCTAATCAGTTAAGGAATGAAGCATCAATTATTATGTTCCTTCCAACAACCAACCATACTCCTAAAATCGATTAATGAAATTTACAAACACATGTGGCAGTCCGTGGATTCGAACCCGGGATGCTCACACCGAAAATCAACACCTTATACATCGCACCACGAAGACAGTTAAAATAAGATAAACTAACTAATTCGTGAGACACTCACTCACACACACACACACAGAAATACACATACATACACTCTCTCTCTCTCTCTTAGTTGCGTAGAGCAACTAAACTAATTCCATCTCTGAAAAAAACATATTATGCGAGGCCAACTTATCCAGTGTTTTAAGATACTTAAAGGATTTGACAGAGTAGATATCAGTGCACTGTTCATGATTAATAACAATGCTCCAACCCGAGGTAATGGAATAAATTCGAAAAAAGGCATCCTTAGATGTGACACAAAATTTCTTCACATACAATGTGGTTAAAGAGTGGAATAGTTTACCAAGGGAGGTGGTCGACAGTAATTCTATTGATACGTTTAAGAAAAGACTGGACGATCATCTAATGAAGATTGGATTAATATGAATTAATCAGTAGGCATGTATAATCTCCTTTCAAACTAATTTCTTCCTATGCTATATACAATATTTCATTGTGGGCATTTCCTGACCCATAAGGTTACACTTCATCCTATTTTCCGGTACGGCTCTTTAGCCGGAGGGAGCGGAGGGTGGGGAGAGAGCCTTCTACTTTGTTGTCCTATTATTCCACTATAAACTGTCCCTGTCTAGTAGTATTAAGGCCGGACCCCCTAGTTGGGACAGCAAGGTCTGTGTCGTCTGAGTATCTGTGTAACTCTAAGAAGCAGTGAGAGCAGAGAAAGTTTAAATTAATGATGCCCACTAAGGCCACTATCCTCGTGGCGTAGTACAAAACACGGTCAATCTTTATCTTGGTTTAAGGGGGCCCACCTTGGTTTTTTTTTTCTCTCCCTCTCTCTCTTGGTTGTATGCATTTGGTCCCATTCAGCCTACTGTTTTAAGACGTTTATCCCCATCCAGGTGTCGATGTTTTCCTGGCGAGCGGTAGTGAGCCAACATATTTATTCAAAATGTTTTTTGACAGCAGGCTAAATTTGTACATTTTTCGATAGAAAAATGTCTCCAGCGAAGCCGGATTTCTCCATACAATGCTCGTTCGCTATCGCTCGCCAGGAAAATATCGACACCTGGATGGGGATAAACGTCTTAAAACAGTAGGCTGAATGGGGCCGAATGGATACAAGCCAGAGAAAGAGAGAAAAGGAGAGAAAAAATGCAAAAGGGAGGTTTCTGGGACACCTTCTTCCTCATGTTTAGCCCCATTTAGTTTTGAGTTTACAAGACATTCGCACCATCAGTTTAACAATTTTAAGAGCTTTTACGCCATTTAGGCGTCGATTTTTTTTCCTGCCGAGCAATAGCGAACCTGCAATTAAGGAGGAACCGGCCTTTGGGCGGTAGATTTATATACCGAAGAATGCATAAATTTATCTCGAAAGGGGGTCTTAGGGATATTTGTTAAGGGTGATGGAAGCCTAGGGAGGAAAAAACAAATATATAAATAAATTATAATGTACTGTAAGGTTGATGCCCTCACACTAAGGTACGCATCCTCACTCAGACACTCACATACAGAGAGAAAGATAAAGAGAGAGCGAGTGTGTGAGTGATGCGTATCGTGTGAGGGAGGAAACCTAGAGTCTACTACTAAGCCACTCACCTCCACCTACGGTATCTCTCTCTCTCTCTCATCTCTCGAACCATGTAACTCATCTTTGTAAAATATTATGTATTAATATAATTCGCATGTATAACTTCGGTAGTTGGTAATATTAGTCACATTAGGTCTGTGACTCTTTGTATTCAGCTAAATATGACCTCAATAACCGTTGATGTAATGAAGACTTGACTGAAGTGTCCCTCATATGATTGTAATATATTTGTGGTACTATTATTGCATAATAATTAATGCGTTCGAATAATTAGTCCACATCTTGTATGTAATAATTGTATTCATCTACCTATGATCTCAATCCCCATTTGGGGGGGGGGGGATGTAAGAAAACCTGAATATCCTCCTCATATTCTTGCACACTAGTTTTGTAGTGCTATTATTTACCTGTCAATTAATAATAATCAGTCACTTATTTTTTTTTTTTTTTTTTTTTTTTTTCCCATGAGCACGTATATACAGCATATGTGGCCAATCAAATGAGGAAACTATAATAACACCAGACGACGATACTGTTGTTTTACACGTATAATAATGCTTCGTTTGAGCAGTATGTATTGGCCCTTACCAGTGTGTTGTCCCGTTATTATTATTATTATTTTAATTATTATTATTGAAATCACCACAGGAACGAAAATCCCTGGGAAGCCGAAACTTCCACCCCCCCGAGTATCCCTCTTCCTTTCTTCTACCAACCTCCCTCCACATGTTACACAACCGTCTCGTTTATCACAGTGCCTTCTAATATACAAATCACATTTCCCTTACCCCACTGACATTCTTGCAATACCCACTAAGTATATTCAATTAGATTACCAACCATGCAGAACTATAATACGTTTCGTTGTGTATGGGTACGAGGTGATCTTCAAGAACACGCGTTATCTTCCCAGTGCACAACGAACCGGATCAATGATTTATGTCCG
>JAVRFV010000453.1:0-32500 GCA_032716605.1 Paralithodes platypus
ATAATATGATTAAAAACTTTGTTCTGATTGTGACCCCCTAGTTGGCAGTGAGCTCCCCCCCACCCGGACCTTTGCTGTGGGTGGTCTGGACTCCGGCACCACCTACAAGTTGAGGGTCACGGCACACAACGCTGCCGGAGCCACACCGGCATACTACACTGTCACCACTCCGGGACTATCAGTGCCAGGTTAGTTCAGATACTACTATTACTTCTACTTCGGCCAGGCAGCCTAGGGAACGACAACAACCACTTCTACTTCTACTACTATTGATGTAGCATGAGGCCATTCAAGTTGAGGGTCATGGCACATAACTCTGCAGGGGTCTTGGTGTCCCCATATTATCTTTCTAACCCTTTGTGATGTCCCTGTTCGGGCTCTGTCTCGAGTCGGCCACCCCCATTGAAAAAAAAAAAAAAACAAAAAAAAATGGGGTAAGTGCCAGAGTACTGTATATACAATATACATACATACTGTACATACATACATACATACAACACTTACTCATTATGGTATTAACTTAACTGTTTAGCACCATGGAACTCCTTATGGGAACCTGCAGACTCTGAAACTAAAACCTTGACATATTTTTTACTTTAAGGCGCATGATATAATTTGGTTCATAACCAAAACTGGTTTGGTTGTTTTGGGGTAAAAAAAATATTTTGCGTTGCAGAAGGGAAGACTCAACCTTTAATAATTGGGTGGCAGGGTTGGCCTGTTATAAAAATTGAGAGATTATCTTTACTATAGGGCCATAGTTATTATATAAGTGTTAATACATAGCTGATTTGATGAGCTCACCAATCTAAATATATATATATATACTGTATATATATATATATATATATAGATATCGCAACCGCTCATGAACATTTGCCAGTAGCTGTACCTCAATGGCCGGAATTGTGTATCTTTCTATGTTATTGATCTAGAGAGTTTGGCATTCCAAATGGATGCCTCCCAGCTGGGCCCTGCATGCCTCACTCCTGTCAGCTGAATTGTTTATTAACGTTTGATGTTGGAATATAGTCATGCAGATAGCTATTGTGAGTTTGGACTGATAACTTGCAATTGTTTTTTCGGTAGTTATTTGAAGTACTGTATTTGTAATTTAATTGTTAGGAAAAACATTATTTTTATTTCATCTTGAGATGTCTGTTAACAGATTAACTTGCTCATGTAGTTATGTACACCCTATGTGGTGGATTGTGTTCTTTTATTTCATACATTTTATTTTAGTAAGCGTTGTTTCCACATAGCAATTTTGATAAATTATTTTGCCTTTATATTCTCTGTCCAAGTTTTAGTTTGTTTAGTTTGCAAGTTTTACATATTAATTAATTATAACGTTTCGCGTATGTGGTGGTTTTGTTATTTTATTTCAAATTATTTTGCTTAATCTTAAACATAGTGATTTTGAAGTTATTTTTGTATTATATTGTGCGTTTCCTGGTTTGATTTGTTTGTCTTGCAAGTTTTACCTTTTATTCTCTCTCTCTCTCTCTCTCTCTTTCTCTTTCTCTCTCTCTCTCTGACTCTCTCTCACTCTCTCTGACTCTCGCTCTCTCTCTGACTCTCGCTCTCTCTCTGACTCTCGCTCGCTAATCTCTCTCTCCTCTCTCTCTCTTCTCCTCGTCCTCTCCGCTCTCTCTCTCTCTCTCCAGTATTTATTGACAAGAGTGCATTTTCCGGCAATTTACGATGAGCAAGTATTTTCTCGTAATATTTCGGGATTGTTTTGCACTGGTATCGGCAACTAAATTTAAGGGGAGATTTAAATAGACGGGTTAATTTTGATAAAACATGAATTTTGTAGCTAGCAGACTACAATTGCCCGGAAAAAAAAATGAAAAGAAAAAAAAATTGTGCTCGTGTGACACCGACTTAAATATACCAATGCTAAAGGGGACATTATACAAGAGCTTTTATCAGGAATGTAAGATCGTAAGCATTTTTTTGCCATCATTCTTGAGATCTGCTTCACTGGTATCGGAAACTAGACAGAAGATATAATAATTTAGGCGACAAAAATTATCTAAGATGGACCTCATAAGCTGCCAGACCAGTGTTGATGGTAATAGTTGAAGGAAAAGTTGTTCATGTGATACCCCCTTAAAGCCGGTGTCACACGAGCACTTTTTCCGGCAATATTTTCAGGCCATTGTGGTCTGCTGGCATCTAAGCTAAAGTTATATATTATTTATTAATTAAAATGTAAAACTTGCAAACTAAACAAACCAAAATTGGGACAAGGACAATATAGAGTCAAATTAAATTATCAAAATCGCTATGTGGAAACAACGCTTACTAAAATTAAAATTATTAAATAAAAAAGAACAACAAATCCACCACATAGGGTGTACATCACTACATGAGCAAGTTCATCTGTTTCCCAAAGCAAAATAATCCGCCACATATAACAAAAGCACCTTATCGTCACGTTCAAAGGAAAGTAGGTCAAGTTTGGGAAGTCCGGGACGTTTTGCCCCGCAAATTGTTACTAAACTCTGCATGAATAAAGAAACTACATGTTAAATGTCAAAATATTATTTAAAATCAAAATTCTGCAACATGACAAGAACATTTAACAATTGTTTACTACAAAAGTACAAATATTGATAAGATATCTAATATTATTACAAAATTAATACTATAAAATTACAGTACAGCACTCAGTAACGGATAGTGCTATCGGGTAGGTACCTGTAAGCATATCCTGCCTCAAGTGTGACCCCTATCAATAAACTACCCTACAAAATAACTCTACATTTATAGCACAAATAACAAACTAAGGAAAAATCGCAAAAAAGTAAAGCAATTGATACTATCGACAATTGAATACATATAATATAAAGAGAAATAATTTGCAAAATATGAAGTAAACAACAGATTTAAACACAAGAGTACTCTTTTAACAAGAACACATTACATTATAAAAAATCATCCAATATTAATAATATCGATAGACAAAAAGAAAAAGGATTAAACAATATAAATACAGAAGATAAACAATACATACAGAGAAAAAGTAAGTTCAGAGGTTATACAAGAAACTTCAAGTTAAAAATGCTTGATTAAAATTATTGATGTCAAATTTTAGAATAGTCACAATAATTGACCCTAAAAAGATTAAATTTATGGAACAATTTACTTGCCTCAAAACCTCTGTATATATTAATTAAGTCAATTAAAATTATATATATTCAGTCTAGTTGTCGATTCCAATGCAAAAATACCATAAACTAGTATGAGAAAGAACTTGCTCATCGAAAATTGACGGAAAAAGTGATTCTGTGACATCGCCTTAACACTTCCTATCCTCTCTTAAAATCCTTCCCCACACAACATGCTGCCCGAGAGCGGCCTTCTGCGGGGACACCCTAAGAACAGCTGAATTTGTCAACTCCTGCTCTTCTTGCGGCCTTTTGTGTCTTGTCGGCCGTCAATACGATTCAATAGTGTGTTTTGCATGAACCAATACTGTACTCGTGTTGCGGTGTTTGGGAAATGTTGGAAAGATACTGCTGCAAGTGACTGTAGGTGTGTCATTGTTATGTAGATAATGCTAGATGCAATACCTTGATTACCATACTGTAAGCTCATCCAACCTTTATATTTTATTTATTTATATATATATATATATATAATTATATATATATATAATATATATACACGTGCCTTCTGCGTGTTCGTAAAGAGGCGGACTAAAGATGGTTGGGTCGGTGGGCTTGGCGCACCCCCACCCGGAAAAAATATCTAAGTCAAAGGAAAAACGACAGAACGAACAGCCCCTCGGATGCGGACGGAGGCCCAACGTTGACGAACCCCTACGACCGAACTAAGGACAATGCCTTCGGACATTCTGAGGGAATGGCTACTGTTGGAATGTTAGTGGCAATGAATGATGGAACAAAAGAGAGAGGGAGGTTCTGGACTAGTGTTTGTGGAAATGCCAGGCTGGAGTTATGTGGAATGACAGCGACCAAATGGAAAGGTTCAAAGAATGTGAGAGAAATGGGAATGTGGAATGGGGTTGTTTTTTTTTTGGGTGGTGTTGGCTGGAGTGAGTGAAGGTAACAGCGGGGATGGACGAGAAGGTGCACTGTTTGTTTGTAAGTAGCAAATGGAAGGAATGTTTAAGAGAGTATGGGTCTGTTGGGTTTCAAGGATTGTGTGGGTGAGAATGAAAGTAGGAATACAAACGTTGGTGATTGTATGGCTTGTATGCCCCACCAGAGGATATACTTGGAAGAAAGAATAAGAGGGAGTATTCTGGATTAATTGTGGAGGCGTGCCTGGAGAAGTTTGACACGAACGAAGAGAAGAATATTTCTGATTGGGGATAGCAATGGGTAAGGTGGGTTGATAGGAAAAGTTGAGGGACCAAAGTATTGGATGGGAGGGTGGGGGGTACCATCAGAGGTGACCCTTATGGGAATAGTGGTTAGTGCACTTGTGGACGTATGTGTGGGGAAGGAGGCTGTGGATAGCCAACACCTTCTTCCGACACAGACTGATCCACAGGTACACGTGGAAACGGAGGTTGACGATTTTGAAAGATAAGACAGCTGGTGGAACGAAGTCATTGATTGATTATTTATGTGTGGATGAACGAATGAAGAAATCTGTGATGGATGCTAGGGTGTATAGGGGTATTGGAGGGGTCCTGTCTGATCATTATGTAGTGGTAGCTAAGGTTAGGATACAAAAGAAGTGGGTGAGGAGAGCGGGAGGGAGGCGAGAGGAGGGTGGAATGGTGAGGAGGGTGGAGAGGTTGCAGGAGGAGGAAGTCAGGGAGGAGTACAGGAGAGCCGTGGAAAGACGACTAGGTGGGTTCGACCTGGAAGTTATGGAGGAAGTGGAGGAGATGAGCAAGGTGTTTAAGGATGAGATCTGTGCAGCATGTGAGGAGGTGTGTGGAGTGAGGAGAAGAGGGAGGGGAGTGAAAGGTACAGCATGGTGGACAGAAGAGGTAAGAATAGCTGTGGAAGAAAAGAAGAAAGCATATAGAGTGGTTGGGTAGTAGAGGGAATGAAGATTCCGGGAGCAGACAGACACGAACGAGGTACGTGGAGAGTAAGAGGGTGGTGAAGAGAGTAGTGAAGGAAAGTAAGAGAAGAGTAGATGAGGAATTTGGAAGGAATCTGAGTGTAAAATGGAGGGAGAGTAAGAAAAATGTTCTGGAAAGAAGTCAAGAAAGTTAGGGAAGGTAGCAAGGGAAACAGTAAGGGTTGTGAAAGATAAGAATGGGAGAATGCTAGCCGAGAAGCAAGAGGGAGAGTCGAAAGATGGAGGGAGTACTTCAGTGAGGTGCTAGATGCAAGGAATGAACGACCAGCAAACGTAGGTGGAGAAGGTATGGGGGGGAGAAGAAGAGAAAGTAGTGGAGGAGGAGGTGGGGATCAGGAGGTCAGAAGTGTGGGAAGCCATGAAAAGAGTGAAGTTGGGGAAAGCACCAGGAACAGATGGAGTGGGTGGGGAAATGTTGAGGTATGGTGGTGAGATAGTGATAGAATGGGTATGGAAAATGTGCAAACTAGCATGGGAGAAGGGGAGTGCACCGATGCAGGGAAGACTGGCATAATAGTCCCCCTATATAAGGGCAAAGGGGAAAGAGGAGTGTGTGGTAACCACCGAGGAATATGTCTTCTAAGCGTAGTAGGGAAGGTATACAGTAGGGTAGTGATTGAGAGAGTGAGAGTGAGAACGGAGAAATGGATAGGCGACGAGCAGGGAGGTTTTAGGAAGGGAAGAGGATGTGTAGATCAGGTTTTTACCCTGAATTGTGTTGTGGAGAAGTATCTGGAGAAGAAACAAAAGGTTGTATGTTGCCTTTATGGACTTGGAGAAGGCCTATGACAGAGTGGATAGAGAAGGTTTGTGGAAAGTACTTAGAATATACGGAGTAGAGGGCAAGTTGCTGAAAGCAGTGAAGAGCATGTATGAGGGTGCAAAGGCGGCAGTACGTGTGGAGAGTGAGCAGAGCGAGTTCTTTGACCTGAATGTTGGTTTGAAACAGGGGTGTGTGATGTCCCCGTGGTTGTTTACTGTATATATGGATGGAGTCAATGTAAGAAATACTATCAAGAGCAGTGAATGTTGGTGTATCGCTGAAAAGGGAGGGAATTGAGTGGAAGCTACCTATACTGCTGGTTTGCGGATGATACAGTTCTGATGAGTGATAATGAATGGGAGTTGCAGGGTCTGGTAAATGAGTTTGGAACAGTGTGCGAAAAACGGAATTTGAAGGTAAATACGGGGAAGAGCAAGGTTATGGTCTTCGAAAGGGGTGAAGTCACAGAGTGTGAGGTGAAGCTGAACGGTCAGGCTATGGAGATCGTCAACTCTTTTAAGTATCTGGGCAGTGTGTTGAGTAAAGATGGGACTATGGATGAAGAGGTGCGGGAGAGGGTACAACAGGGGAAGAGGGTTGTAGGAACGCTAAAAGCCGTAACAAGAAATAGGGTGGTCAGTATGGAAGTGAAGAAGTCCTTGCATGACAGTGTGGTAATCCCGACACTGACTTACGGAAGCGAAGCATGGACGTTGGTTGAGAGACTCAGACCAAGAGTGAGACAAGTGGAAATGAATTACTTAAGGAGTGCGTGCGGAGTTACATGGAGGGATAGACAGACTAATGAGGAAGTAAGAAGGAGGTGTGGTGTGGAGGTAGATGTGCTGGAAAGTGTGAAAAGGAACAACTTGAGATGGTTCGGCCATATGGAACGTATGGAAAGCGAGAGAATGACTAAGAGGGTGTACGAGAGCGAGGTGGAGGGACAGAGGGGGAGAGGTAGACCGAATATGAGGTGGAAGGATGGAGTGAGGAACTACATGAACGAAGGCGGTGCTGGTTGGGGGGAGGGGCGTCGACTGACTGGGGACAGAGGTGCATGGGAGCGGTTCGTTCGTGGCCACCCCTTCGGGGATCACGGCGTCAGGCAATAGATAGATAGATAGATATATATATATATATAATTATATATACCGGTATATATATATATACAGTCTGACCTGCCAATACGCGAGCTTTTAATACACGATTCACCTTATACGCGAGGAGGGGGTCGAATCATACCCAAACTTTCAAAACGCGTGATGTACCTTTAAAACGCGAATCCGGGCCCGATATAAGGGCAATTCCGGGGAGTTCAGCTAATACGCGAGGCCCCCCACCATTCCGCGCCAGTTACGTAGGCACACAGGGCATTGTGGGATACGCCAGTCTACCCGCAGTCCACGCTCGCGCAACAGCTGTCCGACTCGTGTTGGACATTTACTGTTAATTTTAAGGTGAGTTTATTATTATTGTTATATTTTCTTATGATTTGGATGTTTATGTATACATATATGTACCTTTTGTGGCAATTGACGGAGGTAAACAGGCCTAAAGTAGACAACTTAGAGTCAGTGCCGCCCATATCTATTTATTCCCATATAATACTCTATTGCTAATACGCGAATTTTCATTCCGCGCCCTCGCGTGTCGCCCATATTCTCGCGTATTGGCAGGCCAGACTGTATATATATATATATTTTTTTTTTATGGATTTTGCCATTTTCGAGCAATGTACTTATAGATTGCATCTAATAATAGCCATAGTTGTTGTTGTCTTTCCCTAAGCTGCTTGGCCGAACAGCCCCGAGTCCCTAAGGAAGCCCATGGCCATGGTCGGGCTTTCCCACAGGGCTTTCATGGAGTGTAGATTATGTTGTTGGCGTAATTGATTGTGTGAAATGCAGTCTTCTACGATGTGTTTAATGGTATGGGATGCTGTGTTACATCCCGGCCATAGTAAAATTAAAGAATGCATCATACTCTACTTGAAGAATGTGTAACGGGTTTATAATCTCTTACCATAGGTGTGAGCGTAGGTAGTGGTGGCGCGGCTGTGTGGGGCGGGGCGACTTCCTCCACCCCCCCAGTGTGGCGTGATCCCCGGGTGCTGGTCCCCGCTGCTGTCTCTGCCCTCGCCCTCCTCCTCACCATTGCCACCGTCTGCGTCTGCCTCAGGAAACGTAAGTAGAGAGATATTTGAGTTTAGTTTTATATTATATTTCTGTACTAGCACCACACTTCTGTTTTTGTGAGGTTTGGTTTATATTACTTTCTCTTAACATTCTACCTTTACTTGCGTCTGTCATGGAAAACTTCACCATAAACACAAAAGAACGATTCCTATTCAAGTTGATCTTTAAAATTTGGCCATATTTTGTATTATTCGCTTCAGTACTTAAGTGTTGCGATTGTATTGGAACTTATAACTTATTTACAACCTCTGTGTGTGACCCAAGGCCCAGCGAGTAACTCCGGAGAGAAAGTTGTGGTTGAAGTGATGTCTACAGATAAGATACAAACTAAACTAGTCTATGTAAAATAATCTGGCAGTAATAATTAACCTCCTTGTAAATATGTTATCCCCAAGCCCTGTACAGCTGAGGAGAGAAGGGTGTGGGCAGAGACGTTTGCAAAGATGATAAAATTGCCTTCCTTTTTATATTATTGGTGGTGCTCTTCTGCGGTATTACAGTGTGCAGGATTTGGGGGATCTTATAGCTCACCTAGAATGTGTTTTTGTGTGTTACTAGGTCTTGCCAGCAGCTTAGGAGGGATAGATGAAGGGAGATATGGTAGCAAGAAGGACGATAAAATTGCTTTTTACTTCTGTTATTTAGTAATGCTGTTCTGTAGCTGTATAACATGTGGGGGTTATGGAATCTTATAGCTAACCTAGAATCTGTTTGTATGTGTCACCAGGTCCCGTGAGCAGCTCCGGAGCGAAGGACGTGGGAGATCTGGCGTCGGGAGGTGCGGTTCAGGAGAAGTCAGCCATGCAGGCCAGGGAGGAACAGTATAGCACTGTGAGGCGACCTGCTCCAACACCACCACAACGACATCATCACACGGGTCAGTAGCAGGATTATTATTTCTATTACAACTATACCCTGTTAACTATAATTAGGCCATAAATCATTAACCCAATCAACCCAACCTCTCATAACTCAAAAACTACTTCAGTAATGAAGCTGTAATGTCTATCATATGAATTTCGGTGTGAGCATCCTAGGTTCGAATCCCTGGACTGCCACATGTATTTGTTGTTGTTCCCTAAGCTGCCTGGCCGAACAGCCCCGAGTCCCTGAGGAAGGCCATGGCCACGATCGGGCTTTCCCACAGAGCTCTCATTGAGTGTAGATTGTGTTGTTGGCGTAAGTGGTTGTATTTGTTGTTGTTTTTCCTCAGGATGCCTGGCCGAACAGCCCCAAGGCCCCGAGCAAGGCCAAGGCCATAACCGAGCGCCCCAACAGAACCCTCCCTGCCTACCACAATAAAGCCTGGGTGACTGAAGCCACTCCATGGCGGGGAGCTGAGGAGGGTGCGGAAACACCCGGGAAACCAAAGCCCCACCCAGGGCCCTGTGCCCCTCAGCAATTATGAAGAGAAAGTTGAGGGGCAAAGGGATAATGTGACGCTTTGGCTTCCAATCTACCAACCTCTGGGTTGGCAGATTGGGAGGTCAATCCACGGAAGAGACGCCGTCACTTGAGATCTAGAAAATATATAAGTAAAAGGAACAGGCAGAGTAAGCTATGGGTATGGCAGAGATCGCTCAGTTCTCACTCTGATAGACCAGCCCATCACCACTTGACTAGAACCCAATCCTTTCAGCATTAGCTAGGAAAGGCCCTAGAAAGCCGCCTTTGGCGGGGGGATGGCTCCCCCTATTTCAACCCCTTTGTTGATATCATTAATTGAGTTTGGGAGTAAAGTTGGTTGGTGGAGGTAACATAATAACCCCCTCAGACTGAAATAGCTAGCTTACTGACGAGGAGGCGGACCGCACGGTATTATCCCCACAACAGTCAAAATCTCACTTGAGGGACCGTTAGAAGTCGAAAGAACTTGGGGTTGCCACCATTCGACAGATTCTGATCTAACTTACCTAACTTACTGAGGCCTAAATGACGCTAGAGCGTCATATAACTTATTAGAGAGATATTAAGATAAGTTCATATGACGCTCTAGCGTCATATGAGTATTTTGGCAAAACCGCCATATGACGCTCTAGCGCCATATGAGTCGGAGAGTGATAATATGGGTAGAGTCAGCCAAGGAATGTATGTATGTATGTTTATAATTTGGCACATACCCCATAGCTGGGGGTAGCCGACTCGAGACGGAGCCCAAACAGAAACAACAAAATTAAATACAAAATAAATTCACACACATGTAGGTCGCCCAGGAGAAGACCCAGAGGTCAAGGGAATAGGTGTGGAAATTTACAGCCCATTTGCCCTAGCCCTTTTTTGAGATACAGAGGATAGGGTTCACGATTTCTGGCCTACCTATTTGGAACAGGGTATTTATTGTACTATCACCCATGCCACCGGAATAGTACTACTCTCACTGATAGTACTGTGAGTCGACCTGCTCCAATACCATCATCACAATGGTCAGTAGTAGGATTAATGTTATCACAACTGTAGTCTGTGCAACATAATAAAGCCAAAAATCTGGACCCATAACCTCGACAGTATAGCTAAAAAAGGACTAGAGTAAATGGGCTTTACTTTTCCATACCTATATTCTGGTTGACTCTTTCTAAATGGCAGTAATAACAGCTCAATTACTGAAGTCGTTTTTGAGTTATGAGAGATTGATTTCGAGATTTCTGACCTACCTATAATAAACAGGGTATAGTATGCAAACAAATAATAATAATAATAATCTAGTATGCTAAAAATTAAAGTGTTTCAGACCATTTTCAGACATTTGGCGAGATATGTTTGTTGTTACACGAGAACATTGTCCGAGATATGTTTGTTGTTACACGAGAACATTGTCCGAGATATGTTTGTTGTTACACGAGAACATTGTCCGAGATATGTTTGTTGTTACACGAGAACATTGTCCGAGATATGTTTGTTGTTACACGAGAACATTGTCCGAGATATGTTTGTTGTTACACAAGAACATTGCCCGACACACTGGCTCTGTTTGATGTTAAAAGTCTTGAGAAAATGCCTTTAATAAGAAGTTTGGTTGTGTGGTACAGAAGAGTACAAAGGTGTTACAAAAGACGTGTGTGTTTTGATCATTACAGAGGAGTACAGTGAGGAGGAGCTGTACCCGTATGTATGTATGTATTGTACTGTACTGTACTGTACTGTATATATATGTTACCAAAGACGTGTGTGTTTTGATCATTACAGAGGCGTACAGTGAGGAGGAGCTGTACCCGTATGTATGTATGTATGTATTGTACTGTACTGTATTATATATGTTACAAAAGACGTGTGTGTGTTTTGATCATTACAGAAGAGTACAGTGAGGAGGAGCTGTACCCATATGCCACCGCTACCTTCCAGTTGAGTGGAGGGAGCCCGCCCCCTCCAGCACCCCCCTCGCCCCCCTCCCACGGTCACCAGCCACCACAGCCACAACCACAACAACAGCCGCAGCACACACCACAACACCACAGTCAGAAGGCCTTCACAGCACTAGTCTACCAGGCTCCTTCAATACATGATGTTGACTCACCCAATATGGTAGGCTTATATATATATTTTAACTGTCTTGATAGCATAATGCATAGTGCGCGGAATTTCGATGTGAGTATCCTAGGTTCGAGTCCTCTGAGCGCCACATGTATTTGTTGATTTCATTAATTGAGTTTAGATGTGAAGTTGCTTGGTGTAAAAAACATAGTAATACATAACAGCAGCATAGTAATTGTTTGCTCTGATTAGAGATGTTATATTCTATATATAAAGTAAACACATAGGTTAAAAACTAGGACGACACAATATATAGCCAAATTTGACGTTATGAAAGTTGGACACGAATTTGGTTGTGAATGTAGTCAAAAACCATAATAAATATACACCCCTTTGAATCTTTGAACCAAGCCAAGCTCTAAAGCATCTGGGATTATTTAATAGTATTGTATTGCCTTGCTAGCGACTGTACCGTATGTATGTTGTTTTCACCACTGCAGCAGAGTGGTCGTGAAAGTCGTGGTGCGGCAGCGCGGGCGTTTTCCTACGAGACGTCCGAGACCGAGGACTACGGCAGCACCCCCGACCCCCGCCTGCCCCCCCACCACCGAAGACCCCCTCGACACCTCAGGACCAGTAGGTTTGTTACGCGACCTTGTACACGGTTTTGGTGTGCTTTGTCACTTTTATCAGCCTTACCCACACTCTCACTTATAAATCATACCGTCACCCTCTCTCGCTTTTGCATTCAATCACTTTCTCATTTGCACTATCACACATTTTGTTCAGCACTATGATATTGAAAAAGTTACTTACCTATGATGAGGGAATCTCGGACATAGTCTCTGTTTGAAATGGAGTACAACAGGGATGTGCCCTTGCACCTACATCTCTTCGACGATGCCCAAGCAATTCTGTGATTGTGGTTACGGTAATTTGGTCTGAAATTTTGGTACTTCATCTTTAATTTGGTCTCAAGAACAGATACTTTAGGTGTATTTGATGTCAAAAAGAGTTTAAGATTGAGCATTTTGACTTTGTGTTAATCTATTAACAAAAAAGAGTGTATATATACAGTATATACAGTATATATATATATATATATATATATATATATATATATATATATATATATATATATATATATATATATACTGTATATACAGTATATATGAAGTCACACAAACACTCTTCCGGCAGTGTTTTACAGGCAACATTTTATGATTAAAAGTTTAGGTTTATATGAATTGATTTCGGCAACTACACAGAAGGTAGCTAAATAAAACAAAATCATGTTGTTTTGCTTCTTATACAACAATTTATTTTCTTTTGTATGTAATATTATTTGCCGTCAGTGTTTTTGGATGATTTTTATCCATAAGGGTTTATGCGGAATATTTTTCAAGCGGGATCATTTGTTTCGTGGAAACCAAACTGATAACTGTAATTAGAGTAGAGTATAGACATTTATTTACAGTTTTTCATTCCGTCCGTGTATTTGTCAGAGTCCCCCACAATGTCCGGTTCCCCTGAGTCCCGTCGCCGCTACTCCCGCCAGCACCTGCACCACCAGCACACTCTGCCGCCACCGAGACACTCCAGGTAGCTTGCTGCACTGCCTCTAGTTTGTTTATATCCTTGTGTATAGTAGTCTCTCTCCTCTCTCATTCTGCCACTCATGATACTCTAGGTAGCTTGCAATACTGCTTCTAGTTTGTCTATATCCTTTTGTATAGTTGTCTCTCATTCTTCCAATATCAGGATGCTCTAGGTAGCTTGCAATACTGCTTCTAGTTTGTTTATATCCTTGTGTAATATAATTCTCTCTCTCTCTCTCTCTCTCTCTCTCTCTCTCTCTCTCTCTCTCTCTCTCTCTCTCTCTCTCTCTCTCTCTCTCTCTCTCTCTCTCTCTCTCTCTCTCTCTCTCTCTCTCTCTCTCTCTCTCTCTCTCTCTCTCTCTCAGCATGCTGTACTGCCTCTAGTTCATCTATATTCCTGTGTATTGTAGTATCTTTCATGCTTTCTCTTCAACGACTATACGCGCCGATCTCAAATCCAAGAACTTGACAAGTGAAGCGCCCTTAACAGGGTTGCCTGGAACGCCGCCATTAGGACAAGAGACTGAAACTGCACATATGTGTGGAACACTCAGTCTTCAAATTTTATGTATGTATGCATGTATAACGACGCTTGACAAGAATATGAATGCCACTGTACTGTCTCTATTTTGTTTGTATATCTTTTTTTATTGTAGTCTTTTGCTCTCATAGATTTTACTCTTTTACAGGATTAGATTGGGTAAGTGACAGGCTCATCATAATTTGATAATGTCTTTGTTGTTTTCTCCAAAATGTCTTATTATTATATGCATGTAGAAGAAGATATATTTGTAGGGCAAATGGAAGTAGTATTCGTGTGTAGCTGACACTGCACGCTAAAAAAGCATAATTTAACATAATCTGTGTCCATATAAATTGGTCGCTCATGAATTAAGCGTTCATGGTTTGAGCAATGAAATAAGGTTTGTGGAGGTGCTAGCTACAGCAGCAACTGTAGTTTGAATTAACACCAGTCCAATTCCAGCTGCTGTCACAAAAGGTTGCTGATCACTTTTTTATATTCACCAAACCCATAACAATGTCTTCAATACAGCTTGTCATGTTGATCATTTTAATACTGTTACTCTCAATTTACAGATGAATTACAGGTGGTATTCATCTGTAAAAGTGTTCGATAATTTATCCTGTAGGCTACTATCCAAAATTAATTGTTTAATAGTAAGTGATGCAGCATGAGAGAAAGAGAGAAATAATGGCACTGTTCCCCAGGAGTCCAGCAATAGGGCGGAGAAAGAGCGAGGGAGGCAGCTCGACCAAGGAACTCCCCAGCGACGCCGAGTGTGACCTCCGCTGTTGACCTCGTGGCGACCCTTCATTTGACCCTTTGAATTCCTTTGATTTTGACCAGTTGGAGAATTTTGACTTGACCTCAAATGGGAACCTATTCTTTGACGCTTAATGATGACTATTAAGCTTCTGATGAACCCTTATTTTTGACTCTACAGTATATAACGGCCTTGACATGAAGTGTACTCATTTTGTCAACTAACTTCTAATGTGACCTGTGCTGATAGCTTCCTGTATGACCTGTGCTGGTGACCTACTGGTGATATATCCTGGTAATCTTCTATGGTGCTCTACAGATGACCTTTGTTGGAGACCTGTGCTGGACATTCTGCTAGTAACATGCATTAATGGTTCTGAACATATTTGGTAACTTCTAGCGCTGGTGCATTTAGACCTTGACCTCATCGTCAACCCAAGTGGTGACTTCTACTGGTGCAATGAGACAATAACACCCATATATCAACCCAACTTGTGAACGAAGCTGGTGATTCTCTTACTGAATTAGAGACTATCGTTAATTTGAGAAAAGAAATATATAAGTAATATGAAAATGTTTAACAAATACAAATAACAATAAGGAAACAGCCATCGTTCATAGAACGAACTCCTGGATGAGAGAGTGCACCAAAAAAAAAAAAAAAAAAAAAATCAGTTATCTTAGGTGGTGAACTCTTAGACCTATCTGGAGAACTATGTACTGTACACTGTTTTTTAGTTTAGCCATGTCCTCATCCTTTATACAATTGGTGAACTTGACTGGTGTACTGAAACTTGACCACTTTATTCAGGCCGTTACCTCACTTTCTGATCTAGCTAATTAACTCGACTGTTGGTGTCGATGGTGATCTCTGCAAAAGGATATAGTGGTGATCTGCTTGATGCCTGATTCTGATATACATACATATTATATATATAT
The DNA here is from genome assembly GCA_032716605.1 of Paralithodes platypus. Classification (NCBI taxonomy): domain Eukaryota; kingdom Metazoa; phylum Arthropoda; class Malacostraca; order Decapoda; family Lithodidae; genus Paralithodes; species Paralithodes platypus. The sequence goes on from JAVRFV010000453.1 coordinate 15,325, forward strand.
ATATATATATGAATTCCATTTTGGTGCCCTCAGCTTTATTTTGGTTATTAATCCTTTTGAAAAAGCTTGAGTAAGAAAATAATGAACATTTACAGTGTGTTTAACAAGTTTGCGAACTATGAACACGAACAATGATCCACAAACTCGGTGATTAAATCCTGTATGTCAAACTTTTATCACCATAGCTAATCGATTTTATTAAATGATATTGTACTGGGTAAAGTGTAACTATTTCTGTCTATACCGTACTACTGGTGCATCGAGTCCTGAAAATATGTCGTAAAAACTGGAATGTGCTCTATTTCATCAATGTGGTATAATACCATTACAGACTGGTAAAAAGTGTTCCCGATACTTGAAATTACATCGCTTGTAATTGTTCGCTTCATTACAATCGCAATTTACCTGAAACAGAAGCGTCGTAAATATTCTATCTATATATATTTGACCCGTGTAATAATTTACTATGGTACACTTGGATGCCATAGTCTCTAGCCCACTCATAAATATCTGTGGACTTCACCTGTTTCTAATTATGGAAGTACAGTGCACCCCCAGCAAATGCGCCTTTATGGGCTGCAAAATGCGCCTCATTTACGGAATCCGCATATTGTGGAGTTAATAATCAATGGGAATAATTGCTTATGGTCAGACAGCCCCTCCGAACTAACCCCTTTTTTGCCTACCATACACCCGATAACCCACCCAATAACCATTTCTGAAAGAAAGATACACTTTACATTAGAAATATCAAATAAAACAACAAATATAACACCATTTACCTTGGATAGAGGACTGCTGGTCAAGTGGCTGTACCAAAGATGTAGTGTTTGGGGGCAAAAACATTACCTTAACATTGGGATGAATGCGTTACCGCTCCCAACCTGCCATCTATCGGCCGCATTTTCGGTAGGCGACACTCGGTAATATGGCGGAAAGTACGTATTTCCCCTTGAATCAAAACAGCCAAACCGCATATACAGAATTTCGAGCCGCATTTACAGAGGCCTTAAAATATATTATTTCTTATTAGCCACCGCATTTACTGAAGGCGCATTTAGTGGGGGAGCACTGTATATCTCTGCAAACGAATTTATGAATAGTATTTTCTATACATCAACTTCAAAACTATATATACTATTTATTGAAAAGCAAGTTCTATCCATAAATCAATCCAGATGGTTATAATTGCATACAAAAATAGATAAGGGGCCCACACATTCTTACGAGTGGGTTAGAGACTGGTATCCGAGTGTACAGTCGGCCTAATAAGTGATGTCTCGGCACCAATTATAATTTGTTATATAATTTGCATCAGCCATATCTAAACAGGAGTTCTTGATTTCGAGTGGGATATATCATATACCAACCTGTTCCTACACTTACCCACCCTATTCAACATCTGACTGACATTAATACGGCACAGAGCGAGCCAAACGTAATGACAGCTGAGACATGACTTATTAGCACCACTGTACAATCTCATAATGACCTAGAAAAGTGAATATCATGATACATATACTTTTTTGCTTCAGTCAGTCTTTACATAATATCTTCCCAAGAAAGCACCACAAATACTTGATAATTTTATGCATGTAATCGTTTGCGTCAATATGATATGATGAACTTCTGCGAGAGAATATGATTTTCCTTCAATCAATCTTCATATCTACCCAAGAAAGTACCACAAATACTCGATAAACTTATACATGTAATCGTTTGCTTCAGTATAACATGATGAACAATTGTAAGAGAAAGTGATGTACGCACTGATAAATGTGTTAAGGGAGCCCATCTCACTTATTTTCTCTTGCTCTCCCTCTCTCTTTTGGCTTGTATCCATTCGGTCCCATTCAGCCTACTGTTTTAAGATGTTTACCCCCGCCCAGGTGTCAATATTTCCTGGCAAGCAGTAGCGAGGCAGCATATAGATATTTTTGTTTTGACAGCAAGCTAAATTTGTACATTTTTCGATAGAAAAATATCTCCGGCAAAGCCGGATTTCTCCATACAATGCTGGCTCGCCAGGAAGAAATCGACACCTGGATGGGGATGAACGTCTTAAAACAGTTGGCTGAATGGGGCCGAATGGATACAAGCTAAAGAGAGAGGGAGAGAAAGAGAAAAAAAGCAAGGTGGGCTCCCTTAAACAATTCACGACAAACTTCTCCACATTATCGTTAACTTCAATATGAAGTGATGAACAGTTGTGAGGGAAAGTGATGTACGTCCTCGATAAGTATATTCACAAGTTAACAATATATTCATCCACTTAATCGTTTACTTCAATATGATATGATGAACAGTTATGAGAGTATATGATAAGTGCTTCAGAAATACATTGACAAATACTCGATTAACTCTTCCACATTATCTTTCGCTTCAGTGCAATTTAATGAACGACTGCGAGAGAAAGCAGCGTACGTACTTTGCGACGATTAAAAAAGAAAGTGGCGTACGTACAGTAGGGTCCCGCATAAAACGTGTTCGCATAAAACGAGTCTCGATTAAAACGACCGACCTAAAATATTAATATTACATTTTCGATCAGAACGAATGTGATCACATAAAACGAGTCCGCCGCCAAAGTGGGGCAAATCCGAGGAGTTTTCATATAGAGCGCCGAAATATCGTACAAAACGTACAAAATATCGTACGCTTTCATATAGAACGCCGAAATATCGTACGCTCCTGACGGAAATTTACGCTTCCAGTGAACATTGACGATATTGGGCCACCAAAATGCTGTGTTCACATAAAACGAAATCGCATAAAACGCCCTCGTTTATCGACTATATACTCGTTTTATGCGGGACCCTACTGTACTTGATAAATATATTCGCAAATACTCAACAAACGCAGTGTACGTACTTAATTGGACGATTGCGAGAGAGAGTGGTGTACATACTTGATAAATATATTCGCAAATACTCAACAAACTGATCTACGTAATCATACTCGATTGGACGATTGCAAGAGAAAGTGGCGTACATACTTGATAAATATATTCGCAAATACTCAACAAACTGATCTACGTATTCATACTTGATTGGACGATTGCAAGAGAAAGTTGGGTACATACTTGATAAATATATTTGCAAATACTTAACAAACTCATCTACATAATCGTTCGCTTTATTACTATTTGTTTGACCGTTGTGAGAGAATATGATAATTACTCGACAAATACATTCGCTAATACTAAACAAACTCATCCATATACAGTACTTGTTTGATTTATGAATAGATGAGAAAGAAAGTGACCCAAGTACTCTATTAACCCCTTTAGCACGATGATGACGTAATTTTCCTTTTAGTCTGGTTATCATTAGACTATTATATGTAGCTTATAATCTTCCTCTAGGGCTCAAAGGGGTAAATACAAACTCAATAAGCCCTGTGATTATCATGGATCCATCTTAACACTTACGCTGCGGGCATATTACAGCTATATTAGGGCTCATTCAGGCACTCTTGAATGATTGAGCAAGTATCTGAATGATATGAAATATATTCAGCCAAAAACTAGAAGAAAATAGCTTAAAAATGACACCAGAACGAGCTTCGTAGCGCGCGGGGTTCATCCGCAGTGCTACCATAGACATTCACTAATACTGAGCGAATATCGCTAATGTCGCGCTACATTTGCCTTTGGCAGCGCTGCTATGTCTAGCGAGTTTATGGCTCATACCCTCAGTGCCGCGGCCGCCTGGCTGGGGAGTGGGCGGGGGCCCGCTGAGTCCCGCTCACTTGGACTCGTCTCCACAGGCTTTAAAAATTTGCTATAAATTGCCATGACGTTCCGGAACGTCTCCCGCAACCAATGGGTTAAACTTCATAACATCGTCTAATTTTTGCCTGAATTAACCCGTACAGCCCCAGCGACGCGTCTGACGCGTCGGCGATGTATGTAACGCACAGCCCCAGAGACGCGCCTGACGCGTCACCCTAATTGCGCCGACCGTAACCTCAGGTGTAGCCACTCAAGAGGGCTCAGATTTGTATGGGAACTGTGTACGTATCCCACGCAACCGTGCCGATGGTTAAAAACTCTCAAAGTCCACATGCGTGCGCGTGAGCGCGCAATAACCTGTTTTTTGGGGATAATTGCCTTCAATTTTTTACTCTTGTAAAATCCGTTTTCGGGGGCTCTGTAGGACCATTTTTTCAGCTTTTTGAGCGGTTTTTCGTGGTTTTTCCTTCATTCCTAACCCATTCGCTATTGTTTCTGGAATAAAAAAAAAAAAAATTGAAAACCGGCCGGGTTCTGGTGCGCAAACATTACAAAACTAGCCGGGGCTCCACGGGTTAAAGGTAAAAATGTGTGATGTGCTGAAGGGGTTAATACGTTGTACAGTCACGAGCATAAATGCTGCGACATTAACCAGATAACGTCAGACATCAACCAGACAACGTCAACTGCTTCATCACTAGGGGTTTATACTAAGCTGAATGAAATACAGAAATAATTGTGAGTTTGAATACAAAGTTTTGCAATACCTTTGGAGACAAAGGGAGCTAAAATTATTTGGTTGGTGTCGCAGTATTTATGCTCGTGACTGTACACAAAGATGAGCTCTACAGCCAAGACTAACAGAGTGTCTCCTCCCCCTCTCTGCCTCCCCCTCTACGCTCGGGTGTTGCATGCTGATTAAGGATAAGAAATTTGCATCCATGAGAGGATCTTAATCTGGTCGCGCAAGAAGAATATTCCTTGAAACGATCATCATACGGTAGTGATTTACCATCCTAAAGGCGGTGTCACACAAGAAATATAAATTGAATTGAATTATCATGAAAAAGGCATCATCGTACGGATAGGGTTAATATTAATAAGGTGATCCCTCTCCCCTTCCTTGCATTTCTCTCGATAAGAGAACGAGAGAGAGGGATCTATTGCCTTCGTTTAATCCCTTTTGTACCTGCGACGTCCTTTTCAATGTACAGTACAGGTATCCTGACACCTATTAGACGATTCTATTCAGCTTAGGAAGTACGTCTAACCATGAAGAAGGCTACAGACTATCTCAATTAATCCTTTTAGCTACCATATATCCTTCCTAAGCTGCATAAAATCGTCTAGATATAACTAGAATAGAATATAACAGACGTCGCTGGTACAGAGAGGGTTAAGATCCAAAGATTATAAATTATGATATACTTACCAGAGCCTTGATAATACTCGTTTGACAATATTAACTCGTTTGACAATATTATATTATATTAGTCGGTGTTGGAATATATTGTGATGCAACCGTAGACTTTTAGGGGTGAGGTACTCGCTTTTTCTGGACCCCCTTCTCCCTCATGTTTAGACCCATTAGATTTTGCTAAACATGAGGGAGAAGGGGGTCCGGAAAAAGCAACTACCTCTCCCTTAACATTCCATTGCCATTCTAATTACTGTACTCTCTAAGCCACGAAAGGTGAAACTGAACAAATGTATGAATGATGTGTAGAAGACCATTTGACTCTTTTATTGTGATCACTGTTGACTTTTTGTGTTGTCTAATCATTTTAAGGAAGGTGTACTGGTGATTTATAAGACAGATCAATGCAGTGGTGACTTCAGTTGGCTACATGCACACGATTTGATTTATCTAAGGCCTTCGAAGTTCCTGATCTGGAAAAAAGTAAAATTAATAAATATAAATTAAAATGTAAAACTTGCAAACTAAACAAACCAAAATTGGGACAAGGACAATATAAAGTCAAATTAAATTATCAAAATCGCTATGTGGAAACAACGCTTACTAAAATGAAAATTATTAAATAAAAGAACACAATCCACCACATAGGGTGTACATCACTACATGAGCAAGTTAATCTGTTTCAGTGTATATACATTATACATATATATATATATATATATATATATATATATATATATATATATATATATATATATAATTATATATATATATATATATATATATATATATATATATATATATCGTTTAGTAACTAGTAGGGGTTTTCCTAAGCTGAATAAAATTGTCTGAAGGTAGCTACTTGAGAGCAAAATATAGTAGTGATCATATTAAAAGGGTCAAATGAGAGTGATAGGAGAGTATGTGAGAGATATATATATATTATGATATATTATATTTAAAATGGTCTGCCTTCCCTTTCTCCGACAATATTAAACCTCCTTTTATTACTGTGTGTGTGTGTGTGTAGCATAATATTCTATAAGCTGTGTTTACAAATGCCTTGGGTGTATTTTCTTAATAAAACAACAAAAAGGTTTAAAATTATCAGTGGGTTTTTATTATAACCTGGTCAGTGGTTTATCGTTAGTTCGTTACTATACCCTGTTCTAAATACGTAGGTCAAAACTCTTGAACATTATCGTCTTTAACTCGCAAACGACTACAGTCTGTCTAGTTATCTACCTACTCTGGCACATACCCCATTATTTTATTATATACTAATTATACAGTATATATATATATATATATATATATATATATATATATATATATATATATATATATATATATATATATGTGTGCATATACAGTACATATATATATATATATATATATATATATATATATATATATATATATATATATATATAAAGAGTCGACCATGGAATGAGTGTGAAAATTTACAGCCCATTTTCTCCAGCCTTTTTTTTTTAGTTACATAGGTTAAAGTTCACGATTTCTGAACTACCTATTTGAAACGGTATAGTAATGATTGGTTTTGATCGTTTTATTTAATTTTGTATGAATACTAAATTATCTTGGCATTTTTTTACATTATTTGAATAGTGTACATATTTTTAGCAATTTTCTCTTGGGAGTGTCATTTTATTGTATTTTATTTATTTTGCAAGTTTTACATTATTATTTTTATATTTCAGAACTTGATTGGGTGACTATTTTGTTATGATTATGTGCAATATTTTATCATTATTTTCTGTTGTGGTTTACATTTTGTAGTTTTATTTAATCTGTTGTTTGTCTTTTCATTTGCAGAGTTTATTATTTGTACCGGTAGCTGCTGTTTGGTCATTTCCTGTTTATTTTGTTTTATATGTATGTACTATTTATGTTATCTATGTTTTACCTAATACCAGCATTTGTTTATTCCTGTTTGTATTATTTATTTGTTTATCCATTTGTCGATTGTTTATTTGTTTATCTATGTGTTGATTATTTATTTGTTTATTCCCTTGTATGCTATTTATTTGTTTATCCTTTTGTTGATTTTTTGTGACTGTAATACACATTTGCTTATGTTTCTGTTTATTTACTTCTTTGTTTGTTAGCTGAGACCAGTGTGTGTGTGTGTGTCTGTCTGTCTGTCTGTCTGTGTGCTGGCAGAACGTCTCCTCTCAACCCCACCACCTACACCGGCCAGTATTAACAGCCCTTTGGAGATCAGGTATGTGCTTAATTCATTCCATAACTTGAAGTACTGTGTGTTTTATACGGTATATATATATATATATATATATATATATATATATATATATATACATGTTGTATATATGTAAATACGGAGATAGGAAAAGCAAATCTTATTCACCTAATGGAGTTTCTCTATTCAATAATAAAATGACAACATCTGGGTTTAAATTTTGAGGCGGTGTTTGGTGGAAAATGTATTCTGTGGAAGTGACTTACAGAGAGATGTAGTTCGGGTGTATACTGTACATGTATTGAGAGAAGAGGTGATAGTTAAATAGAGATACTGTAGAATAATAGTTAGGGAACCACGAACTGCTCACATATACTCACACAATTCACATACAATACTAAGTATAACATTAATGAGCATATTCGATTGCGTTTGGGATTGCTTGGAAAATGTCAAGGCCCCGATGTATGTCGTTGACTGTACAGTACATAAATACATACATTTATTTTAGCATTTTTGATGTAACTAATTCATACAAAGAGAGTACAGTACCTGACCTAAGCTACATCACATTAAACTAACCTAATCCATAAATGAAAACAAAAAAGAAACTGATAATTGTTAGAATGGTATTGTGAGTCTAGAGATTCAATCGTATTAGTATTTTTGTGATGTGACCCAGCCAGGGCTCGAACCCAGGCAAGTAGGTAAGCAGCCTTGAGGGGTCGCTGTACTGTTGTTGCTTGATTTCCTTTGTACACTCCAACACCTTAACCACTAGGCCACCGAGGAGAATTGATGATGTTACCGTAAATATGACCTGGTTCATTTCGTTTTACTAAAAAAAAAAGAAAGCATGATAATAAAACCTTCGGCGAAATGGATTGTGTTGTTTTCGTATTTAAAGGCATGTATATGAAGCAACGAAAGAATAAACTCACAATAATAGAAACTGAAAAAGTAGAACCGTGCTGTGTGTGTGCAGAAAGTCAAACAGCAGTGCCTTACGAGCGAACGGCCCCATTTCTCTAGCCAAATATAAACCTCTTAGGCTTGATGGATGTGTGGAGATTGGTGGTGGAGGTGATGATGGTGGTGTTGTTGTTGGTGGTGGTGGTGGTGGTGGTGGTGGCTTGGGTGCTTGTATAAAGACAAAAAATAATATATGTATAGTGTGAGTTGGCACGGTATCTTGGAATTTGTTACGGCGACGAAATGATACCTTGACACCATGACATATTTTTACCTTTGATTCTGTCTAAAATTAGATGATTTTATGCAGTTTAAGAAGGACCCATGTTGCTAAGAGGCTTTATTGAGAGAGTATTTACCCATTTGAGTCGTATAGGTAGATTACAAACTACTAAAGAATATCGTCAAATGGTAACCAGACTATGATCAATTTTACGTAATGGTGGTAAAGGGGTCAAGAATAAATGTGACGTATTTCGTAGCCGAGAGTTAGTGAGTGAGTAGGAGTAAGACAGAGAGAGAGAGCAGGTGGAAGGAATGAGATTGACAAGCTTTGATGTTAATTGTGCACCAGAAATACATTAGAGAGATACTTAGAGGAGGGTTGGTTCTCTCTCTCTCTCTCTCTCTCTCTCTCTCTCTATATATATATATATATATAAAAAGGGAGAGAAAGAGAGAGAGAGGGGGGGGGGGGCATAAGAAGAAACTTTACATAGATACACTGACCATAACAGACCAAACGAGGTGGTCAGGACTTAATTGAAGTAGAGGTAACCGAAACCCAAATATAGGCAAGTGGAAGAAAAGGAGATAGAATTAGTAGAAAGGATAGGAGAGAAGGAAGGAGGAGAGAGAGAGAGAGGGGGAGGAAGGCCGATAGAATTAGTAGAACGAGGAAGGCCGGGGAGAGAGAGAGAGAGAGAGAGAGAATGACTGTATCTGACTAAATACATTGTTGGATAATAAGCGAGGAAAACAAAGATAACTTTCTGTGTTGGTGGTGCAATGGTTTAGTTATGTTCTGGGTGTGGTGTCCCGAGTTCGAATCCCTGGGAGACCCATATGCTTCCATTAGTTTATTCAAGTGCATTGGGGTTTGTAATTGATGATTAATGTTAAGAACTGGGTGTCATTTAAAACATATCAAGGACAAATGTGCGAACAATACCGTATACAGGTCTAAACAAACTTACAAACTAATGTCAAAGAGTTTGCAAGACGGGGAGATGAAATATATATAAATTACAAATATAAAGAATCTAACCAACTCATTTAAAAGAGTTTGCAAGACGGGGAGATAAAATATATATAAATTACAAATATAAAGAAACTAACCAACTCATTTCAAAGAGTTTGCAAGACGGGGAGATAAAATATATATAAATTACAAATATAAAGAAACTAACCAACTCATTTAAAAGCGTTTGCAAGACGGAGTGATGAAATATAATTAAGAAATTATTTGGCTACTTACATACAGATGGCAAGAAAGAGAGGGAGGGATACTGAAGACATTAACAACAACAACAACAACCAACCAAAGAAAGAAAGAGAAAACAAAAGAAGGAAACTAACAGGCCAATTTCAGAGAGAAATAAAAGAAGAGGGGTAATATAAATGTGAACAAGAATGAGAGAGAGAGAATATACATGAATTGAGGTACTAAATGAGTATTATATTAAGGGAAGGTTTTTAGTAATATGTTAATGTAATAGAGAGGAGTGTTCACAAGAATAAAACTGACGTAAATGGGAAAGTAGATGGACATATGTTAATGTAATATAGATAGCTACATCTATACACAGGATACAAAGACCACACAGACCTCGTAGTCCCCACTATAGGCAGTCCGGCCTTAAGGGGAGGAGGGGGGGGGGGTTATAGTGTGACTGGGAACCGTCGGAGATTTTTATGGTTTTCTTACAATACACATCCACGCACGCACACACAGGTACACATACACACACACACAAAGGCAAATTGGCAATACCGAACTCTTATCATGCAGGCATACAAAGACACGTTGTTATACACGCACATAAGCAGACAGACACACACACACACACACACACACGAGGGGTCGGGGGTTCAATCCCCGGCCGGGCGGAGACAAATTGGGCTTGTCTCCTTTCATGTGTTAGCCTCAGTTCACCTAGCTGTAAATAGGTACCTGGAATAAGTGGACGGCGTTGTGACGTCCCATCTGGGGTTGGCAAAAATGGTACAAGGCGAGATGGGTATCATATGGTTCACCTAAGCTGATGGCTACCTAAGCCTTCGGGCGAGACGGTACCGTCTATAGTGAGAATGGTACCATACAGATCCACCCTAAGCCTTCATTTCCAATGTCGCCAATTGGCTAAAAATACAGACTACACACACATCCACAGCCATTCCAACGATACATATAACACCTACACATACTGTATAGGAGGCGGGAAATAACGAGCATGCTCACTCCCGCAATACAACTAGAGTAAGTACAACTAGAGTAAGTACACACGAGCAAGAAATATCCAAACTTTTAAAGCAAAATTGGATAAATGTAGAGAGAGAGAGAGACAGGACAACACGAGCTTAGGCTCAAATCCTGTATACTACAATTAGGTGAGTACACACACAAACACATATATATATATATATATATATATATATATATATATATATATATATATATATATATATATATATATATATATATATAACCACAAACACGTACAAGCTAACACACAGCCCGTAGCCTAGTAGGTAGAGCTCTCGTCTCACACACGAGGGGTCGGGGGTTCAATCCCCGGCCGGGCGGAGACAAATTGGGCTTGTCTCCTTTCATGTGTTAGCCTCAGTTCACCTAGCTGTAAATAGGTACCTGGAATAAGTGGACGACGTTGTGACGTCCCATCTGGGGTTGGCAAAAATGGTACAAGGCGAGATGGGTATCATATGGTTCACCTAAGCTGATGGCTACCTAAGCCTTCGGGCGAGACGGTACCGTCTATAGTGAGAATGGTACCATACAGATCCACCCTAAGCCTTCGTTTCCGATGTCGCCAATTGGCTAAAAATACAGACTACACACACATCCACAGCCATTCCAACGATACATATAACACCTACACATATAGGAGGCGGGAAATAACGAGCATGCTCACTCCCGCAATACAACTAGAGTAAGTACACACCTTTAGAGACAAGCTTATACATATGATTACACACACACACACACACACACACACACACACACACACACACACACACACACACCTTTATACACACACGATTAATTCCCTCTTCACCCACCCCCACACACTCGCACGCAAAACACGTACTGCACATTCCCACACAAACACATAAATCTCACTCACTAACGCATGCACGCACTCACAAGCATCTCTCTCTTTCACTCACACACACACTTTCTCTCTCTCTTTTCACTCACATACACGCACACATACACTCACTCACTCACACACACATTCACTCTCACACATTAACTCACATTAATAATTCCTTTATTCTCTCTCACTCTCACTCTCTCTCGCATCAGATAACCACTATCACCCCGAACTGACTGACACCATCACATTTTTACCTCTCTCTCTCTCTCTCTCTCTCTCTCTCGTTTATTATTCTATTTACCTCGAATATATCTTTTGTTTCAATCATAAAGTGCTCTTGTACATATTTTGTTTATTTTATTTTATGATTTAGTGCTTATTTATATATTCATTTGTACATGTTTACTTGAATCGTATAGTGTTTTTGTGCATATTTTATAAGTATATATAATTTTTTTTTAATTTGTCTTTAATGATATAGTGTTTGTGTGTTTATTGTTTTCTATAATAGATATTTTATGCTTACGTTGTTATGATGTATTTTATTTTCAGCATGAACATTGTATTTTATGTTGTTTCAATCATCACTTATTCACACGTTCATTCTCATTGTTGATCGTTCATTTTGCATCGCCTTACCCCAGATGATGTGTTCCTACGTATATGATTTGTCTGTACCACTTTCATCGTTTTTATTGTATGTGGTAATTTATGTATGTATGTTTATGTAGTTTATGTATGTATGTATGTATGTGTGCTAGTGTGTGTGTGTGTGTGTGTATGTATGTATGTATGTATGTATGTATGTATGTATGTATGTATGTGTGTGTGTGTGGGTATGTATGTATGTATGTATGTATGTATGTATGTATGTATGTATGTATGTATGTATGTATGTGTGTGTATGTGTGTATGATGTATGTATGTATATGTGTCTGTATGTATGTGGTGTCTGTATGTGGTGTCTGTATGTATGTGGTGTCTGTATGTATGTCTGTATGTATGTGTAGTATTGTAGGTATGTATGTATGTATGTATGTATGTATGTATGTATGTATGTATGATGTATGTATGTGTGTGTGTGTGTGTGTGTGTGTATGTATGTTTGGGGGTTGTGTGTGTGGTGTGTATGTATGTGAATGTATGTGTGTGTGTGTGTGTGTGTATGTATGTAAATGTGTGTGTGTGTGTGTCTGTGTGTGTGTGTGTGTGGGGGGGGGGGGGGGGGTGGTACTTTATAGTGTAGGCCTACTTTATATTCTATCTCACATACAATCACACAGTCATGCACACACATATAGTAATATACAGTCACACATACATACACTAAATCATAAACACACTAACAGTCTCTAGCTCTCACACAATCGCTCTCATAGTCACACATATCCTCTCTCTCTCTCTCTCTATTACACACACACAATTACACACACACACACATTCTCTGTCTCTCTTACACACACACACACACACACACACACACACACACACACACACACACACACACACACACACACACACACACATTCATTATCTGTCTCTCTTACACACATACAGTCACACATGCAGTGTCAATTTGTCTATCACACACACAAACACACACACTCACCACCACCAGTTTTGCGAGGCCCGTTAAATGACCCGTATAACAATTTCCTTTCCCCCTCTTCCCTGCTCCTTCCTTCCTTCCTTCCTTCCTTCCTTCCTTCCTTCCTTCCTTCCTTCCTTCCTTCCTTCCTTCCTTTGTCTTCTCTATTCTCCTTATATATTAATTATCTCTCCCTCTCTCTATATATATATATATATATATATATATATTATATATATATACAGGTATATACATATATATACAGTATATATATATATATATATATATATATATATATATATATATATACCGTATATAAATTATTATATACTGTATATATATATATAATTTATATATCGTTGTTCCCTTGTCTTTGTCTTAGTATTTTTATTTTCTATTTATAATCATGTTCTTCCCCTCTTCCCTTCTCCTTCCTTCCTTCATTTGTCATCACTTTTTCTCCTTTATTTTATTTCTTCCCTCTTTCCTGTTTTTGTTGCTGTTTTTTAATTACTTTCATTGCTTGTTTTGCTTGTGCCATTTCTTATCTCTGTTTATCTTTAGTTTCCTAACTTTGCCTTCCTTTTTATAAAAAGTTCCAAAATATCTATACCAGATTTCTCTATAAATGACGACAATATGTAGAACTACGATGACTCCTTAATTGTATTGCCAAGTTTTCATTATTGATTTTGTGTACATTAATATTTTTGCGATATGACCTGGTTGGACCTCGAACCCGGGTCAGTAGAGCACCAGTCCAACACCAAGCCAACTATTGTCCTCGCCTGAACCTTTCCACACAGTCTCCTGAGAAGGCTGGTGGCAATCAGCGAGGTAATGAAAGTATGTGGTTTAATTAGAAATCCGTGTCCTCCCTCCCTAACATTCCAACTCTTTCGTTTTCTTTCAAGCTTCGTTTTCTTTTCTTATGTTACCTGCTATAGCTTTTGTTGTTTGTTTGTCATGTTAACCCTTTCAAGATTATGACGCATTCTGACCGTTTATTCTGGTTATCGTTAGACAATTTTATGCAATTTAGGAAGGGTCTGTGGATCTGTCGCTATTCTATCGCTACTACAATAATCAGTGTTCCTCAGAGCTCTCTCAGTGCATACCACCTCCTCTACGTAGGGTACATAGTACCCGTCTTGCAACACAATCCCACCCCTACCCCTACTCTGTACAACTCTCCAACTCAAGAGTGAAACGTTACTCCCAATCATTTTTCTGTTCAACAGCTTAGCTTTGGAACTCTCCCTGAATCCATCTTTCCCTCATCCTATGACTTAAATTGTTTCAAACTCCGTGTGTCCAGTCATTTTATCTCGAACGTTCCTTGATTTTGACCCTGTCACTCTTTCAACTCTGGAGGAGGCACTCTTCACAGGCAGTTTTGCCTTTTTGGCAGATAGGATATGTGCCAAGGAAGAAAATTTAAGCCCCATGATATTTATGGTATTAAACAAGCCAGCGTAGGCGAAGGTATGTGCTAAACCGGTGCCCCTCTAGTTTGTTTTAGTACTTTGAAGTTCTAATGATATCTCAATGTGTGTTAGCAGTATTTAAGGGGGTGTCACACGAGATAATTTTCCGTCAATCTTTACGGGCAATTGTTGTCCTGACAGCTTCAGAATATACGTTCCAGGAGAATTACAGTGTCTAACGTAGTCTACCTTCGATATAGTTTCCGATTCCAATGCGAAAAAGCCACACAATGTTACGAGAAAAAACTTGCTCTTGGAAAATTGACGGGAAAAGCGCTCGTGTGACATCGATTTTAGTCTTGAGCGAGGTATTGAATGAATGTGGTTGAATTAGAAATCCGTGTCCTCCCTGTCATTCCTGCTCGTCCATTCCCACGGCTCCTCCATTATTTCTTTATCTCATGTCTCTCAGTCAACAGGGGGGGGGATTAGGTTTATTGTGTCAGGTATGGTGATTAGGAGCTGTTCTTTTCTGGACCCCTTTCTCCCTCATGCTTAGCCCCGTCAATATATATATATATATATATATATATATATATATATATATATATATATATATATATATATATATATATGTGTGTAAGTTATATAGTTGGATCTACTATCTAACTGGCACAGGGTACGGGTAAATGAGCTCTACGAAATAGATATATAATGAAAAACTGATATTCCTATTTTTTGAGTGAGACCGTACGTTCCTAAGATGTGTGGTGGCTCCCTTTTCTGTAGGAGGGTGGCAAAAATAGGTCTTGAGCTGGGCTTAATTAGATACCTGGGTCCTGATTCCTAACATGCCTTGCCTTTCCGTATAGACCCTACCACATTCTTTCCTTTTTTCTTCCATTGCTTCTATATTTCGTTAGTTTTGTTGGTTTGTTTTGTTATATCGAGTTAGGTATAGGAAGTTTGTGGTTTAATTAGATACCTGTGCCCTGATTCCTAACATACCTTTCCTTTCATTATATACTCTACCACATTCTTTCTGTTTCCTTCCATTGCTTCTATATTTCGTTAGTTTTGTTATATCGAGTTAGGTATAGAAGGTATGTGGTTTAATTAGTGTTGTGATTCCTAACATATCTTTCCTTTCTTTATATACCCTTCCACATTCTTTACTTTTCATTGCCTCTTCTCTTTCGTTAGTTTTGTTGGGTTTGCTTTGTTATATCGAGTTTGGTATAGAAAGTTTGTGGTTTAAATGAAGTAGGTGTGCTAAAGCTTTAGTTCTTATACCTGATTCTCTCTCTCTCTCTCTCTCTCTCTCTCTCTCTCTCTCTCTCTCTCTCTCTCTCTCTCTCTCTCTCTCTCTCTCTCTCTCTCTCTCTCTCTCTCTCTCTCCGTCTCTCTCTCTCTCTCTCTCTCTCCTCTCTCCTCTCTCCTCTCTCTCTCTCTCTCTCCCCCTCTCTCTCTCTCTCTCCTCTCGCTCATCTCTCTCTCATCTCTCCTCTCCTCTCCTCTCCCTCTCTCCTTGATATTGGACAGTGTACAAAATATGGAATCATTAGAAATTCATGTGCTGATTATTAACCCTTTCAGTACCGGTGACGTCCTTTTACTTTTGGCTACATTTAGACGATTGTATTAAGTTCATAAAGGGCCTCCAGTAATTTATAGGCTTCGAACTATCTCCCTTAACCCTTTCTACTACCACAGACCCTTCATAAAAACTGCACAAATTCTTCTATATATAGCTAGAATAAATTATATAGACGTCGACGGTACAGAAGGGGTTATTATATCTTTCCTTATACACACCCTTATCCATTTTTCTCTTTCCTTATCTCCTTCCTTCTCTTAAACATCAGATTTCTTCCTGTCATTCTTTAATTGGAAATCCGTGTTCTGGGTCCTTACATTACCTTTCTTTCCAACTTCCTAGCTCCCTCATTCTTTCTTGTGTGTGTGTGTGTGTGTTTGTATTTGTTTGTTTGTTTAGTTTTTGAGTGAGAGTCAGACCGAGAATGAAGTGTAAGATGTAAATAGTAGATAGGTAGATTAATTATATTTACATTTGCAAGAATGAAGTCGCCCAAGAATAACTAAACATTTATATATTTTTTTTGCTGTGTATGAAGGGGACAAAAGGGAAAAGCTGCCTGTAACAAGTGTCTCCCCAATAGTTGAAAGAGTGAAAGAGCAAAAATTAGTGTTTTGGTGTATTGGAAACAAGTATGGTGTGCTTGTTTAGTGTAGTAAAATCAATAGAAGTAAGAGGTGTTTGTGAGAGCTAGCTGGATTACTCAGTATGTAGGTGAGACAAAAGCAGAAACAGTGAGGGAAGCCAGATGCATGAAACAGGGGTTCCAGCAACTCTTTATAACATGTCTATGAGGCCTCCCTGCTCAATTGGTGTCTACAATCTCCCCAGTACCAGGCAATAAGTGAGAAATGTACGTTTATTATTTTATCTATCACACTAA
>JAVRFV010000453.1:37500-46402 GCA_032716605.1 Paralithodes platypus
TGGTACTTACCCTACGTAAAGGAGGTGGTATACACTGAGTGAGCTCTGAGGAACACACTGATTATTGTAGTAGCGGTTCCTTAAACACACATACACACACGCACAGGAGCGCATGTAGGGAATAATGGAAAGAGTGTGCAGAATGTTAGAATGAATGAGATATGAAGAGGAGGGCTACATAAAATACAGAAAGAGAGAGAGAGTGTGTGTGTGTGAGTGAGAGAGAGCTAGAATGTGTAGAATGTAAGAATGAGTGAGAAAGGAGGAGAGAATAAAGAGAGGAGAAGATTACGGTGATTTACTGAAGTGTAGGGGGAGCAAGACTGAGAGGGATATTAGGTGTTAATGGAAGGAGAGAGAGAGAGAGTGAGTGAGTGAGAGAGAGAGAGAGAGGTAGGTTTTTAATATTAGGTGTTAATGGAAGGACAGAGAGAGTAGGAGGATGAGAGAGAGAGAGATGTTATCCATTTGGCTCCATGAAGACGTTTTAAGACATTCAGCTGTTGATTTTGTTTTCCTATTGAGACATTTTCAGACAGCTAGCTAAATGTGTACATTTTCCGATAGAAAAATGTTTCCGGCAAAGCCGGAATGCAGAATGCAGGCAATATTTTAAAACAGTACGCTCAAAGAGGGAAGGGGGGGGGGGAGCTACTCTCTCTTGCATACATAGTGGCATGCATTATTTTATACATACATGCATATCGTTTGAGAGAGTGCTTATTGTTTGTTCTCTCTCTCTTTCACACATACACACACTCACACACACACTCATACATATACAGTGAGTGTGTGTGTGTGTGTGTGCGTGTAATGTTAGCGTAAACCATGTACTTCATTAAATTCCCTCACTTCTTCCAAATTCTACATCACACATAAAAGCGTGTGTACACTTCTCCCTATCCACATAACTACTGTACATATTCTCCTGTCTTCCCACATATCACACCACATCAGCCACACCACAGCCATCAGTACTACACCAGGCATACCACATCCAATACCACATCATCCACACCACCATATCAGCTACACCATAATTATATCATACCCCATCTCACAACATCAGCTACCACCACATCTCACACCACCACATCACCAGCACCACATCATTTACACCACTACCGCCATCACATCAGCACCTGCACAACACCACATCTCACGCCACCACATCACTACCACCATCACATCAGCACCAGCACACTAACAACACCACAGCACCAACACCACATATCACACCACATCAACCACACCACCACCATTTCCCCACATCCTAGTTTACGTCCCAGCCACATTTCCCCTGGGGGTTCTGAAACCTGCCCCCCCCCTGAGATAACATCAGGGGGACAGGGGGTCTTATTATTTAGGCCGGGGGGAAATAATGGTATACCCGGGGGGGACGTTTCGCGCTGGGAGGCAACTGATAAACTGGATAAAGGGGAAAGAGAGAGAGAGAGAGAGAGTGTGAGTGAGTGAGTGAGTGTGTGTATGCGTGTGTTTGTGTGTATATATGTGTGAGTGTGTAGTGATAGTGAGTGAGTTAAGAGTTACATAGGTACTGTACATAGACATAGGTACTGTGCATATCCTGTGGTTTCTGTGAGGTACTCCAGACATTATCCACGCGATAGTACCCGTGCTCCCTGCGATAGTACCCGTGCTCCCTGTTTGTGTTAGATTACCTTTGGAAAGTTGACATGATGAATATAAACACCATTTGAGGAGGAACACTTTATTGACAATGTTTGAGGAGAACCACTTTATTGACAATGTTTGAGGAGAACCACTTTATTGACAATGTTTGAGGAGAACCACTTTATTGACAATGTTTGAGGAGGAACACTTTATTGACAATGTTTGAGGAGGAACACTTTATTGACAATGTTTGAGGAGGAACACTTTATTGACAATGTTTCGCAGATAAGCTTCTTCATGTATAGTAGTTTATCCCCCAGGCTAACAAAAACGCCTTCAAACTAAATATTTTCCACCCAGACCCCCTTCAAGCTAAATGTGTACATTTTTCGATAAAATAATGCTGATTACTTCTAAATTACAGGCTTCCTATCGCTCGCTCAGAAAAAATAGACTCCCGAATGGGGTGAAGCGTCTTCTTATCGCCAAACTAAGGGGGTGTAACAAGAGAGCTCCATTAAGAAACCCACACTCACACATATAGAGAAAACAACAACAAATAATACAAATACAAATTCCCCCCCCTCCCCCCCCCCTTCCTGATGTGGTCTGATGTTGGCTACCTAAGTTAAAAGCCACATGATTGAAAGAGCAATAACCCTAATTAATGTCCTAATATTAAATGGAGTAATCTCCGAGACTCAATGAACTAAATACTTAGAGTTGAGTGACTGAAGACTTAGCGGTACAATATCCGTGTTCTGAAGCCTTGTTAATGCCACCCAATAATATTACTGATCACTTGCCGGCACAAAATAGCAGAGGTATAGTCGTGCTTCTGAAAAGAGGGTTGCTATTAACCCGGGGAGCGTCCCTATGGCCTGTGACAAACTTAGTTTATATGTGAATTAATTACCCAATATTCTGACAGAATTTGTTATATCTAGGGCCTACCATATAAAGCATAATTTATTTTCCATGAACACTTATTTTATTAATAAAATGAAAATAAATTATGAACCTTGTAGAGTGATAAAATGTATCCTGCCTCCTCGAGCTCTCTAGGTATACTGAGGCGAGCGGGTTAAGTCTCAGAGTTATATAAGGTCTCTTATGTAACCCTTGTACTACGTAACTGCGGGAGAGAAACTTGTGCGAAAAACAACCAATAAATTATGAAAATTAGGAAAAATAGGTGATAATTGAGAGGGGGGTTTAAAACATAAGGATGAGTGGTAGGAAGTAGTAGAGAGGATTGATCTCACCTAATGATATATTCCTTTATTTTGAGATCCCCTTGCGCGTTTTTTAGGGTTTTTTCATGGTCTTGCTTCCGTGAGGCCTATCGCATTCGCTATACACATACTTCCGTGAGTTGTATCGCACTTCTCGGGTTAAGGGAGGGTTGTCTGGACCTACTTTTCACTCCCATTAGTTTTGAGATATTAATACGTTCCCTCAATAGTTTGGTATTTTAAGACCATTTACCCCATTTCTGTGTCAACATTAAGACCTTTCGTGACATTAAGGTTTCGATTCTACCCTGGCGAGCGATAGTGAGCCTCTAATTTATGAGGAACCGGCCTGTGGAAGGGTAATTTCTGTACCGAAAATGTACAAATTTGTCTAAGAGTGGTCGTGGAGGTGTTTATTAAGGGGAGGTTTTTAGTTTGTTTCCTACTCCTCCAGCAATCTACAAATGTCACCCCCTTGAGTCCCTTTCAAGATAAATTTGTACATTTTTCGGTAGAAAAATGTCCCGGCCAAAGGCCGGTTCCTCTTAAATTACAGGCTCGCTATCGCTCGCCAGTATAAAATCGACACCTGAATGGCACGAAAGGTGTTAATATGGGGTTAAAATTCTTAAAATCGCTAAACTAATGGGGCAAACGTCTTAAAATATCAAAAGCAATAGGACTAACCATGGGGAGAAAGGGGTCAAGAAAAAAATCCCTCTAGTGGAGATCTCCCCTTAAGCTTGATAGAGGTCTAGGGCGCAAACCTAAAACAAATGACCTTAATCTATTTAGGTATATTATGTCAGGCAACCTATTTATATATTGTATCTATCTATATTTATGTATGTATGTTTTGTTTATGCATGCATATATCTTTATTGCACAAATACATAGAACATACAGACACACACATAAGTATCTCAAACAAGTACAATTGGCCACATTATGAATTTAAATTAAGTATGGAAGTACGAATAGCGTGGTTGAGTTAAAGGAATAATTTGTTATATAAATCTTAATTGGTCATTTGAATTAACTACTACATAATAAAAATACACTTCTAATTCAATCCTATATAATTTTCTCCCATACATAAAAACATGGTGTATGCAAATTAATGTGGCCAACTGAAAAATGCACAACTATATTTACACACACATACTGTACACAGCTATTATCACACACACACACACACACACACACATACATACCCATACACAGCTATTATTACACACACACACACACACACACACACACACACACACACACACACCAAGCACACACACACACACACCAAGCACACACACACACACACATACATAGTTATACCCACCAAATACACACACATCATGCTCGCAGCTCACCCTAAAAGCCATAACAAATACAAAAACCTCCCGCCAACACTTAGCTAAATGAGTTTGGCCCTAAAATCTGATCGAGTCCATTTTCCCGCGTTTTTAGGCCTTGTTTATAATCCCTCTCTTTGGCACGCAAATTTTGGCGGGAATGTCAGGTGTCAGGAGTGGAATGGCGGGATTTTGTTACTTTTATGTTTGTTATTCACCGTGTTGCGTATCTCTTTGTTCTGCCTGTCTTTTTTACGTACTGGATGTAATATTACTCGTTCTGCAATGTAGTGATGACTGAAAATGTTGAATAAAAGTACAAGGGACAAACATTCATACGCTACGCTCCGCCGTCGCCATGACATTCGGTCGTATATGTGTCTGTAGTTTTAACCCCTTCTGTACCGGCGACGTCTTTTGTATTATATTCTGGCTATTAACAGACAATATTATTAAGTTTACAAAGGGCTTCCAGCAATTAACAGGCTTCGAACTATCTTACTTAACCCTTTATACTACCACAGATCCTTCTTAAACTGCACAACATCGTCTAAATATAGCTAGAATATTATTAGAAATACGTTGCCGGTACAGAAGGGGTCTAGGGTCAGGGTGTGGTATGTGAGTTACCCAGCCTGGGACACAGGGCTGTTTCGTAGTATGCAAATGATGGGACGTTACAAAGGTCCACTTGCTTCAGATTCTTCTTAACCCCTTCTGTTCCGTCGACATCCTTTTTATTTTATACTGACTACTACGAATCGATTTTATTCAGTTTAGAAAGGATCTCTAGCAATTATAAGGCTCCGAATTATCTCGATTAATCCTTTTAACTACCACAGATCCTTCCTAAGCTGCAATAAAATCGTCTAAATATAGCGAGAATGAAGTACCACAGACGTCGCTGGTACAGAAAGGGTTAACTATACTTCATTCATTATAGCTAGGCCAAAAATGTTGACCACTAACCTCTGTAACTCGAACACGTCTAGAGTAATCGGGGTAATATTTATACTATTTAGGAAGGGTGAGCCAGGGAATAAGTGTTGAAATGTGCAGCCCATTTTCTCTAGCCTTTTTTTTTTTTTTTTTTTTTTTTTTTTTTTTTTTTTATACAGTGGTTAGAGGTTTCGAATGTCTGGCCTACAGTACATGTATTTAATACGGCCAACACACACACACACACACACACACACACACACACACACACACACACACACACACACACACACACACACACACAGAGAAAGAGCAAGAGATAGAGAGAGAGAGTATACTAAAGTTATGAAGCAAGGCGACTACTGTAAAAATAACAGCAACCACTCTCCCTATGAATGGCTCCAAACAGGATAAAAGCTCCAAGCCCTTTTATGCTGTGAGCATATTATTTAATGGGCTTCAAATGGCTCGGGCTTCGGTGCATTAGGGCTGAGGCGGTGAGAGAGGTGTATCTATCTATCTATCTATCTATTTATCGCTCCTTCACTATCTATCAATCTACTTATCACCCCATCACTTTAGCTATCTATCTATATATATCTATCTATCTATCTAGTTATTTGTTTATCTGTTTATTCGTCTATCTATCTGTGTATGTATTTACCTATCTATCTTTCTATCCTTCTCTCTACATGTGTCTGCTTATTTTTTTTTATCATGTTTATATACCTCTATCTATCTATCTGTTTATAAGTCTATCTATGTATATAACTATCTTTATATGGATAAAATTGTATGTCTAGCTTTCCAACTATCTATTTAGTCTTCTATCTATCTATCTATCTGTCAAGTTATCTGTATGTCTATCTTTCCAACTATCTATCTAGTTTCCTATCTACCTATCTAGCCATTAACTCCTTCGTTACCGGTGATGTGTTTTTCAGTTTAGTCTGGTTACTATTAGACGATTTTATTCAGTTTTAAAAGGGGCCTCCAGCAATTATCAGGCTTCGAACTATCTCACTTAACCCTTTTCACTAGCACAGATCCTTCTTAAGCTGCATAAAGTCGTCCACATATTGCTAGAATAATATTAAAAGGACGTCACCGGTACAGAAGGGGTTAATTTATCTATCTATATCTATATCTTTGATGATGGGTTGTAAGAGCATATTCTTCTGATGGTCTTCAATGTCTCCTGTGGTTTCGGTGCATTAGGTTTTAGGCGTTGGGAGAAAAAGAGAGCCTTCCATGTTTATTATTATGTATCTCTCTCTCTCTCTCTCTCTCTCTCTCTCTCTCTCTCTCTCTCTCTCTCTCTCTCTCTCTCTCTCTCTCACTCTCTCTCTCGCTCTCTCTCTCTCTCTCTCTCTCTCTCTCTCTCTCGCTCTCTCTCTCTCTTTCTCTCTCTGTCTCTCTCCTCTCTTCTCTCTCTCTCTCTCTCTCTCTCTCTCTCTCTCTCTCTCTCTCTCTCTCTCTCTCTCTCTCTCTCTCTCTCTCTCTCTCTCTCTCTCTCTCTCTCTCTCTCTTAGTTTACTGTCCTATTCTTCCACTATAAACTGTCCCTGTCTAGTAGTGTAAAGGCCGGACCACCTAGCTGAGTCGACCCTCTGTATGGTCTGAGAATGTGTGTAACTCTCTCACTCACTCTCCTAAACGGCCTGCTGTTCCCATTCTCTCTCTCTCTCTCTCTCTCTCTCTCTCTCTCTCTCTCTCTCTCTCTCTCTCTCTCTCGCTCTCTCTCTCTCTCTCTATCTCTCTCTCTCTCTCTCTCTCTCTCTCTCTCTCTCTCTCTCTCTCTCTCTCTCTCTCTCTCTCTCTCTCTCTCTCTCTCTCTCTCTCTCTCTCTCTCTCTCTCTGGCGTATATATATTATAATATTTTTCAATGGGTTTACTGCATTTGTTCTGAGGAGATGAGAGCAGAGGAGTTTTTAGGGCTCAGGGTTTTAAATAACCCTCTGACTTCTGTAGTATGACATTATAAGCTCTGCATATATATTGCTATACATATATCTCACTGCTTATATGCCTTTATCCCTGTAACTTCTAAACTCTTAACATTCATATTAAACATTCTTGATTTATTGAACTCCCTATAACTTTATCTATCTCTTTAACATATAATATATTTGTTGATACTTCCACTTAAATCAACACCCATTTCCTCTGTAAATGTAAACTGTATAACGTATTTATCCGGTCATACGTCATACCAGTATGATGAGTTGATGCTGTGTTGCTTCAGCATCCTTGAACCCAGGCGATGCCTTCTTACTCAGGCATCTTCAGTTAGACTTGAAGAGACCTCAGCCAGAGAGAGTCAGAGCTCTTTACTCCCTCTAGACTCTAACTCACCCTCTATAGCCAAGCTCCTATATCCCCTAGATATATTAGACCACACAAGTCATATATCACCTTGCTCCTCAGGCTTTTATTACAAGCCTTATCATATATCTGTACTTATATACCTGTACGTTTATACTTATTATCACTTATCCAATAATTAATGTGTTGTGTTATTACCTATAATCTCCTACATACTTAACATGTTTATACTTCTAGCTAACTATATATATTCATCTATCTATCTATTTATATACTGTATTTAGTCTTTCTCTTTCTTGCTTTTGCCTCTCTCTCTATCTAACTATCTCTCACTTGATCTATATTACCGCTTTATCTGTCTTACTTCTATGTCTCTATTGAAATATATTACACACACACACACACACACACACACACACACACACACACACACACTCTGTCTCTCACTCTTATTCACTTTCTATCTCCCCGACCCAACGCCAAGACACCATCAACACCATCATCATCATCAGCATCATCATCAAAATATTCATCATCATCATCTTCATCCGGAGTTAATCCACTGCAGGACAAAGGCCTCTCCCAATCGTTTCCACTCCAACCAGTCTGGTGTTAGCCTGTTCCATTCTACCCTGGTAAACTTTCGAATGTCATCCCTTCATCTGGTTCTCTGTCTACCTCTTCCCTCTAGCTCCATTTATGGGCTCCCATTCTGTTGCTCGGGTTATCCATCTGCTATCATCTCTTCTAAATATAATAAACTTCAATTCAGTTTAAGGATTTACTGTGAGGATATTTGTCAGACGGGCTTTTGTAACGCTGGCTTCACCCGTTCACTACCAGGGACGTCCTTTTCATGATATTCTGGCAGCTAATAGACGATTATATTCAGCTTAGGAAGGACCTCTAGCATTAATAAGGCTTCAAACTATCTCAACCCACCCTATTAACTACCGCACATCCGTCCTAAGCTGCATATTATCGTCAAAATATACCTAGACTACAATATCACACACGTCGCTGGTACTCAAAGGGTTAATGATTCCTCTCGCTAGTTTCCCAGCCAACTCGATTTAGCCTAAAGCTTTGTAGGCGGTAAATGGCCTGGGAAGTTCATTATCCACGATGTCTTTGAGGAATACGATAACTGGGAGCTGAATTCAGTTGGTCAGACGGTGTGGTTGCAATGTTCTCTACTACTTCGTTATATATTATGTAGTAACCATTTTGTATTTAGGTATCGTATTTAGGTATCGTATTTAGGTATCGTATTTTGTATCAATCTATCTCTTATAATGGTGGTAAATTATATATTATTTTAGCTAGCATTGGGCGGTTTTACTCAGCTTAGGAAGGAACTTGAACGACCAACGCAATCCCCCTTCGTAAATCTAAAAAGGGCGAAGCTTTAAAAATTA